>JAVKPL010012220.1:0-58754 GCA_032173675.1 Gastrolobium villosum | reverse complement strand
AGCTTAAATTAATTTATATATGTCTATAGTTTTATCAATTTTTCAATTGAATTATGGGTTTTATAAGAGTTATGTTGTAGGAAAAGTGATTGTGTTATGTTATAGAGTTTCGTTTTACGTGCCAGAGTTTTTTTTTTTTGCTGCGGGCCCCGCAAAATGTTGTGTGTGTAGGAAATTTTTTGTAGTCATGTTAAATGAAAGATGATAAACTCTTTAATTATATATGTCTATAATTTTATAATTTACTTAAAATTTTAAATAAATTATAAGAACCCATAAAATTGTGATTATAATGAATAAGTTAACGAGTTTAACAAAAAAAACTCTTTAATTTATTAAAAGTTAAGCAATTTTAACATCATCGATTATTAAAAACTTTAATTATAATTTTTCAGAGATCTAAAGAGTTAATTATAAGTTTTTAAAACATAAAAAATTTAAAAATTAATAAAACTATAACGACATACGTCGTAATTTAACCAAAGATTAATTTTATGTGATCGGTCTTTGATAACGGTGGGGAAATACTTTTATAAAATCATTTGAAACTTTATTTTTTTAGTATAAAAAACATTTAAAAATTTGCATGTGCATAATAGAGTTTTTCCATTAGGCGAATGACGAGTATGCCCCAACATGCGCCGCAGAGCAGTTCAACTGGATCTGACTTTTTAAGCACATTGAACTGGTCAAAGTCGCCCCTGAATCAAGACTGTTTATTTTCAATTTAAAGAGAAAAAAAAATGAAAGAGAGGACATTAATAATCACAAACGACGGCATCTCAAGTTAGGTGCAGTGCAAGTGTAAGGTGGATAATTAGAGAGAGAGAACCAAATGACAGTTTCGTAAACAAGCAACGGCCACCGCAATATAGGGTAGCGTCCACTCGATCTCTTGTAGCTTTTATTATATGCTTGAGCTGGACGGCATTGGGCTTTTGCACCACGTGCTCTTTCCTCAACTCCTCAATCAATAATCTATTTCTTTATTTTCCTTAATACAACTTTTACATTTATTAAATAACTGTACCTAATAAACAAAAACATATAAACGATTTATTTCTAGTTACATATTCAATCTCTGATTATTTTTTTCTTCTAAAACAAACAATCTTTCAACTGGAGGTTCAGAGTGTGGTGTTGCAGTTTGGTAATTTTTTTTTGTCAACAGTGGCACTTTGGTCACTGTTCCAACTTTTAAGTTGTCTAGCAAAAAATCTATTTACAATCAACTAAAGGAAGAGTGGAATTCAATGCAAACGATTATTACTTCATGAGATACAATATTGGAAATATTGATAGAAGTTTGCTCCCCTAAATGCCTGTCCCAACCCTTTGGAATTTTTATGTAACAAAAATAAATTTGTTACTTACACTCGGGTAATCGATGAAAAAACATTTACCACTTAGATTGTAAGGTCTTAACATTATATAAAATATATTTATAAACAAGTTTCATTATTACTCGTGTTTGTTTTTCCAACCCGATGAGGTGGTTCCTCGAGGCTTGAAAATTGAAATACTATAGTTATCTATAATAAAAAAGAATATAATAATGCATTTTATTTACAAATGAATTTTTGTATAAAACTTGCTTCAAATTCTCTCTTGTATTATAAATCATTCTCTCTTGTATTTGAGGATTTAGATTAAATTCTTTTCAATTCTATGATTAAATTGTTTCAAAACCAAACCAGGTAAGGCATATTCTTGATCACCTTCTGTAGGAGTACCAACTTTAACAAATTAAACTTTAGAAAACAAACGCATAGGCAACCTTTGTGTCAAATGTTAGCGAATCATGTTCATCTATGTATAATCAAGTAAATGAGATATTCTTGTCTTAACTACTAACAAAATGGTGTGCCTCTGGTCACATTGTAATAATATAATGCCTAAAGTCGTAATCGTAACTACTATGACGACATTCTCGTGTCCAAAATCCTTTTCACCGCATCTCCTACAAAAGAATCAAAGCAAGATGAGCAGCAACCTCTAATCAGACTTGTTTGTCCACTAGCCATTAGTTCAACGTGGGGACAGACGGATGGTGGAGGCACGATGCAAACTTCACTCTTCTTGTGCTCAAGACCACATGCTGCGAGTATGGTATGCGTAGAACTCCTTGCAATCTCCTTGAAGGTACTATAACCTGAATCAATACATAAAAGGATTTAGAAGAATTCGATAACAATGGTCAAAAAGCAAATAAATGGAACCACGAAGCAATTTCCCTGTTAAAAGAAATCATCATGGAAAGTGGAAACGTATTCCATTGTTTGATTGGAAGTGGATTAACACACACACATGGGTGCCTCTGTGAAGGTTTTCTTCACATGACTGGATGAATGATGATGAACCATGCTCTAACCCTCCCTTGTCCCTTGCCATACGAGGAAGGGGAAATTGAAGAAATAAACTATCTCTGGCTGATGGAAGAAAAACTACTCTTACCTAGATCAATATCTCGAGACAAGCTCTTCAGGTGGCTTTTAACCATTGACTGCAACTGCTCCTTCGCAATGTGGAAATTACTCTCTTCTTTGAAAGCAGGGGTTAAACTACCATCAGTGACAATGTTGGGTCTACTGCTGAACTGATAATCTGATATGGTGGGTGTCCCCGCAAGTCCAGGCCATAGCATCCCATTCACAGGCCTGTTGACAAACAAAGTTGAATCCTGAACCACTGGCATTTCTGCATTGCTTAAGGAGAAGGGATCTCCATTCTGCATCAATGGAGAGGTATTGTTGCATAATCTCTCCTCAAAGAATGTGTCATATGATGTTCCCATTTCCTGTGTCCTTGTATGTTGAGTGGCTGGTTCCCTAGTTTGATCAATTTGACAACTATATAAGTTACTCATTGAACCGGTAACTGAAATACCATTAGTTCTGCCAGTTGGAGAAGTAATTCTATCTATTGAATGTAGCCGATGAATTTGATGATGGTGTACCCAGCGTCTCTCTGATAAAGTTGGTGCCCCTCCTCTAGATATTGGATGGCCTCCTTAAAAAAAAACAAGAAGGCTTTGGGTTGTCACCCCTGGATCAACCATACGTTCTTGTACCTGGGAGCTTGAAGATCCCAAAGCAACTTGTCTACAACCATCACAATACCAATTACCTTCAGGTACTTCCAGACCCAAACCAACACAATAAGTGAGTGCAGGGGAATCACAGATATCACAGTGTAACATGAGTTCATCATCTCCGCCTTCATTGCACTCTGGACAAATAACATTCTCATATGGATCAATATAGCTCCTGAGTTCTTCTTCGGAGGGCCGATAAACCTGCACATGAAATCAAGACATTTTCACCAGGTGCAACCAACTGAAGAAGTTGCAAAACCATGAGCAAAAAGTCAAAAATAACCAAAAGAAAAATTCAAATACCTGATCACGTTCTGGCACTTGTATCACCATTTCTCTCAAGTCGATCCCCGCCGTTGATTGTGCAGGCTCACTGATTGTTTTGAATCTCTGCTTACACAAAGGGCAACGAGATTCCACCTCCGACCACTCCATAATGCAAGCAAAGCAAAAATAGTGAGTGCAACAATTTAGTACCCCCTTACTCTTCCTCTATTTTCCTCAGAAAGACAAATTCCACACACCTGCTTTCCCACCTCACTTTTTAAGTCCTCTACCTTTTCTTTACCCTTACTTCGTTTAGATTCCTCTATCTTTTCCTTACCCTTCCGGCCCGGGGGTTTCCATTGCTGATGTGGAACTTCATGTACTCCAACCTCCTCATTTTTCACTAGAAGGGAAGAACTCCTCAAGTTCCTTCTTAAATTTCTACACAATTCCTCGCCTTCTCTCAACTGTTCTCTCTCTTCTTCAGAGATAGTAAACTCATAATCAGATGATCCAGATAAACTATCAGAATTGGAATTGTAATCTTCAAGAAGTCTTCTCCTTTTCCGACCTGGTTTTTTCCTACTCTTTGTCCTGATGGTTGGGCCGTTATCTATAAAATCATCTGCATTTTCACATTGCACTTTCCTCATTAATCCACCATTCTTTCTTCTTTTCTTCCTCAAAGGCTTCTTTGAAGCTCTAGATCTCCTCCTTTTCCTACCTCTGGTAGAAGTCACAGAAGTCTTTCTCTGCAAAACCTTCTTGCCCATTTTTATGGCATTATTTTTCCTTTTTCTCCCTCTTGTTTCTTCTTCCTCGTCTGAGTAATCTTCCTCCTCTATTGTAAATTCCTCATCGTCATCAAAATTGAAATCCTCATTCCAATCCTCATCCTCATCCTCATCCTCGTCCTCGTCCTCATCTCCATCTCCCTCTTTTTCTTGTTCTTCTTGTTCTGCATATGTAATCCTTTGCCTCTTCCGTGAGGTTTTACTTGCAATTTTCCGCCGACCACAAATGCCATTTTTGGCCTTTGATCTATTGAATTTCTTCACTCGTTGAATTTCCTCCTTCTCTTCAGGAAAACCACCAAAACTCTCCTCGGATGCACATCCATCTAAAGAAGAGATATCCTCCTCTGGACAATTAGACATATCTCCGGCATCATCTGAAACGACATAATCTTCATCAGAACCACCTTCCTTTGACCGAACCTTTTTCCTGAAATTGCGTTTGCCACAAACCTTTCCTCCCCTTGCCATCTGTTCTCACACAAAAACAGAGAGCAATGTTACCAAAAAAAAAATAGAGAGCAAACCCCCAAATTTATCAAAACCCCATTCAAGGGCATAAAGCGTCAAAACTTCTCAGAACAACAAAAACATATGAAATCAAATCATATCATTATTCTTCCATCCAAAGGTTCCCCTTTAAGCTCAGATTTATTCGTAATTAATAACGAAGTAAACAACAACGAAGTAAAGATCAGATTTAGCAATTAGCACAAACATGGGAGGAATTAATTACAGAGATCCTATGATTAGTTTGGTCATAAATGATGAGAGAATTATGCCACCGAAGCAAAACAAACAGGGGGAAAAAAGAAATTAAATAAAAAGATGCCATTTCCTAAAAATTTGAACGGATGAAAGAGGAGACTCTGGTTCAATATAGAGAAAGAGGGAACAAAAAAAATCACGTGAATCAAAGAGCATAGCAACTGGGGTTACCGAACAGGAAAAGAAAAAACCCGTTTAGATATTTCAATTGAAAACATTTGGGTTTCCGAATTCTTGAAAAAGTTTGTTGGTTACGTTGTTCGTTTCTTTTTGTTTGGTTTCTTTATTTATTTACTTTCAAAACCAAATAGAGAGATAGAGAGTTTTCATTACCACAACGTTCAAATGGCGTCCGCGACCCTGTCACTTGTGGGTAGGTTTCGCTCCAAATTACCAAATAACCTTTTGTGGGCGTTACAACTGTAACGTGATATGCATTGCAATAAAAATCGTGTATTATTTGTCCAATTATTTATAGGGAATAACATCTGTCATTTTAAAGGAAGCTTTTATCATTTTAGATCCTAACCGTTGATTTTCGTCCATCAATGGTTATGATTTATTGGATCAAAATTATTAATTAATAATAAATTTGGCCCATTAAGTTTGACCCAATAGATTATAACCGTTGATGGATGAAAATCAACGGTTATGATCTAAAATGATATAAGTTTATATCCTTTAAAAGGATAGATGTTTTTCCCTTTTTTATATTGTGTATGATCAATCTTATCAAATCTAAGATACATAAATATAACAAAATATTTGGGAAGATTATACTTGTAATTTATTTTCATTTACAATCTTTTATAATTATATCTTAATCGTTAATTTTCATCAATTAACAGTTGCCATTTATTACGAATTAATGATTAATTAATAAATTTGATTTGAGAAAATCTTAATTTTTAATTGACGGAAGTCAATGGTTAAGATATGATTGTAATAAGTCATAAATAAATATAGATTGTAAGTATAACATTCCTCTAAAATAATATAAAAATAATTAATATTATATAAATTTAAATTCTAAAAAGGATTTGTTACGATATGAAAGATCGCAAATATCCAATCGGAGATTGGTAATTTAATATTGGATCTGTTTGCCCTCTAATGTTACGATCTGATCAATTGTAAATGCCCAATCGGAGATTGGTGATTTAATATTGGATCTGTTTGCCCTCTCTCAGCTGTTATGGAATATTTCCATATCCTAACCACCTACCCAAGGATCCCTTAAAAGATAATTACTCAATTATCCTAACAATATAAAACAGTAAGACTGCTAAAGATAGAGTCTATATCTCAATAGAAAGAAAGTTGAATCCTACTACAGCTGGGAGATCTACACAAGCCCAAGAGGTAACCCTTATAAATAAGAGATTAAAGACCCCAGGTACACAGGCTGAAACCTTCTCCCTTAGTTTGTTACTATGGACACACCCCACGCTTTGACTATGTCATTATATTATAGTGCACAGTGATTCGCTTATCTTTAGGGTACCTCTCCTATAGGTACCTGAGAGAGGGCAAACATATCCAATATTAAATTACCAATCTCATATTGGACATTTACGATTGATCAGATCGTAACATTATAGGGCAAACATATCCAATACTAAATTACCAATCTACGATTGAATATTTACGATCTATCAGATCGTAACAGGATCCAATAAACAAAATACATAAATAACTAAAGTGCAAATTATTTATTCTCTTACTCATTAATCATTAAGAATAATATTATCACTATTAAGACTATCAACATTTATTAGTGACATAACTAATTCATCATCTTGATTATTAGGATAATCATTTGACTCATCTCTCTTTTCTTGTTCAACAATCTTGAAGTCTTCTTATCTTTTCTCTTATAGTTTTTTATTTTATTTTCCTTATTAATAATAATTTTTAAAACTTTTAAAATTTAAATCATAAATTAAATCTTCTTTAATTAAAAATTAAAAATTTTGATTTAATTTTTGTATCGTATGATACACGATACAGATCGTATGATACACGATACAGTATCATATCGTTCGATACAAATCCATTTCTGATATATCCCACGATACATATCGTTGGGTTTGTAAATCGTTTCGTATCATTTGAATTATATCTTATATCGTACGATACTGATAACTATGATATCTATATCTATACCATTTGCATATTTTTTTAATCTATATTATCACAAAGGATATTATATTTTACTATTATATTCATTATTCAGAATTATTAATTTAACGATTAAAAGCATACAAATTATGAATTTCTTAATTTCTCAGTTATAATTTACTTTTAAACATTTTATTAAGAGAGAACCAAATGACAGTTTCGTAAACAAGCAATGACCACCGCAATATAGGGTAGCGTCCACTCGATCTCTTGTAGCTTTTATTATATGCTTGAGCTGGACGGCATTGGGCTTTTGCACCACGTGCTCTTTCCTCAACTCCTCAATCAATAATCTGTTTCTTTATTTTCCTTAATACAGCTTTTACACTTATTAAATAACTGTACCTAATAAACAAAAACATATAAACGATTTATTTGTAGTTACATATTCAATCTCTGATTATTTTTTTCTTCTAAAACAAACAATCTTTCAACTGGAGGTTCAGAGTGTGGTGTTGCAGTTTGGTAAATTTTTTTTGTCAACAGTGGCATTTTGGTCACTGTTCCAACTTTTAAGTTGTCTAGCAAAAATTCTATTTACAATCAGCAAAAGGAAGAGTGGAATTCATTGCAAACGATTATTACTTCATGAGATACAATATTGGAAATATTGATAGAAGTTTGCTCCCCTAAATGCCTGTCCCAACCCTTTGGAATTTTTATGTAACAAAAATAAATTTGTTACTTACACTCGGGTAATCGATGAAAAAACATTTACCACTTAGATTGTAAGGTCTTAACATTATATAAAATATATTTATAAACAAGTTTCATTATTACTCGTGTTTGTTTCTCCAACCCGATGAGGTGGTTCCTCGAGGCTTGAAAATTGAAATACTATAGTTATCTATAATAAAAAAGAATATATTAATGCATTTTATTTACAAATGAGTTTTTGTATAAAACTTGCTTCAAATTCTCTCTTGTATTATAAATCATTCTCTCTTGTATTTGAGGATTTAGATTAAATTCTTTTCAATTCTATGATTAAATTGTTTCAAAACCAAACCAGGTAAGGCATATTCTTGATCACCTTCTGTACGAGTACCAACTTTAACAAATTAAACTTTAGAAAACAAATGCGTAGGCAGCCTTTCTGTCAAATGTTAGCGAATCATATTCATCTATGTATAATCAAGTAAATGAGATATTCTTGTCTTAACTACTAACAAAATGGTGTGCCTCTGGACACATTGTAATAATATAATGCCTAAAGTCCTAATCGTAACTACTGTGATGACATTCTTGTGTCCAAAATCCTTTTCACCACATCTCCTACAAAAGTATCAAAGCAAGATGAGCAGCAACCTCTAATCAGACTTGTTTGTCCACTAGCCATTAGTTCAACGTGGGGACAGACGGATGGTGGAGGCACAGTGCAAACTTCACTCTTGTGCTCAAGACCACATGTTGCGAGTATGGTATGCGTAGAACTCCTTGCAATCTCCTTGAAGGTACTATAACCTGAATCAATACATAAAAGGCATTTAGAAGAATTCGATAACAGTGATCAAAAAGCAAATAAATGGAACCACAAAGCAATTTCCCTGTTAAAAGAAATCATCATGGAAAGTGGAAACATATTCCATTTTTTGATTGCAAGTGGATTAACACACACACATGGGTGCCTCTGTGAAGGTTCTCTTCACATGACTGGATGAATGATGATGAACCATGCTCTAACCTTCCCTTGTCCCTTGCTATACGAGGAAGGGGAAATTGAAGAAATAAACTATCTCTGGCTAATGGAAGAAAAACTACTCTTACCTAGATCAATATCTCGAGACAAGCTCTTCAGGTGGCTTTTAACCATTGACTGCAACTGCTCCTTCGCAATGTGGAAATTACTCTCTTCTTTGAAAGCTGGGGTTAAACTACCATCAGTGACATTGTTGGGTCTACTGCTGAACTGATAATCTGTTATGGTGGGTGTCCCCTATAACACCTCACAATTTTAAAATAAGTAATTAAAGTGTTATATGAGAAATTAAGTGAAGGATTAGTGAAAATCCCAAAGAATAGGCCAAAATACAAAGAAAGTGCAAAAAGGTAATTAGCCAACACGCAACCCTAGGAAGGTAAAAATTGAGCAGGAGGTCTCAGATGATAAAAATAAGCCTGGAAATGGATTCAGAATGAAAAATTGAGTGGATAGGCAAGTTTCAGAAAAATCAGTGAATAGTGTTTTTAGCGGGTAAAAATACCGCAGTCAGATTGCACCGTAAAACGTGCCAGTGGAATTTTGAGCTCTAGGTTTCAAATATTGATTTTAAATGGTCCATATAAATAGGAAATATGATTTCTGATAATATTTGAGGGATTTAAGTCAATTTGTGGAAGTTTGTTAACGGAGCGCGCTGTACCTTAAAGCAGTGTTTTTCCGAGCAACCGGAAAGCTCCAAATTTTTATCTGAAAGAGTAAAATTAAAGGATTTTGTTAAGATGAAAAATTATAATTTCTCATTAGGTTTTTAAATAGTGAATTTTAGTGATGACCGGAGGGAAATTCGGGTGAGTTTTAAATCACGTGGGATCCGGTACCCAGTTAAAGTTAATAAAAACACTTGAATGCCCTGTTCATCTTCATTTTCCTCGGTCTTCTTCTCCTTCAAGCCGCAAATCACAGCCCCTTGGCCCTCCATGTGCGCAAATTTCTTCTTTCTCCCTAGCCAACCAATTCTCAACCAAATTCAACGAAGTCTGTGTTGAATCTTGATAGAAAACACCTTCTAAACCCATTGGTAGCCTTGTTTAGCCTTGAAATTGAGTGTGTGAGGAGATCCTTGCCCTTTTAGGTGCGGTTTTCAAGGGATAAAAGGGTGATCATGATGCTTTCAAATGCTCCAATGGTGGAGTATACTTAGGTGGAGCCATATACCATGCAATTGGGTAAGTTATTTCAACATTTCATTGGTTAAATTTTGAGTTTTGATTATTGACCCTAAAGAGGGATTTTGTGATATGTGGTGTTAGAGAGCTCAAATGGAAAATGTTTATTAGATGATAATGTCTTAGAATGATGTATTAATGCTAGAGATGCAATGAAAATTTTAAGCGAAAAAAATGGATTTTTAACTTAGAAAAAAAAATTGGTTCATGGAATGGAATTTTTGACTTATGTGTTAATGTGTGGTATAGTGAATTGTAGTGTGATTATATGATGTTAGGAAGTGATTATGTGAGTTGTGGGCCATAGGAATTGGGTGGAAATCCTTGGTTTGGACTAACCAAGATTAGGCCATTTATGTACAATTGAGCAAATTGATGTTTTAGAACACTTTGGTGTTGTGTTGTGTGAAGGAAAAGTCATTAGATGGGTTGTGTGGTGATTGGCATGTGGAAGAATCAATGTAAAAATGATAAGTGTTGAAAGTGGCAAAATGTGCCTAAAGTGTAATAATTCGCAAAACGTTGCGAAAAGGTCGTAAAACCGTAAAACGGCGATTGAACTAGCCTTTGGGTGACCAAAGTAAGTGAAATAAAATGAGAAAGAAAATTTAGAAAAATAAAACCCTAAATAACCCTATTATGGCCGAACCATAGGGGGAGAGTAGGGGAATTTGACGTTTTTGCGTTTTGACGTATTGTGACTGAAACTGACGGCTGTGCATGGTTGTACAGGTTGCCGTACGTGGACATAGACTTGGAATAGTGAAATAGTGGATTTCCCTTGGTCCTGGATCAAGTGGATTGAGGTAAGTGTTGTGGTTTACACATGTACGTTGAAATTCATGAGTGGATTCAAAGTTCTAATTGGGTGGAATTGTCCTCTGTGTAGGCGTTCCCTGTTAAGCAAGCTGCAAGTGGAGTCTGCGGAGCTTTGTGAAAAAAAAAAGGTAACCTCTTCGTACTGGGGCTTGTTCCCCTTTTTGTGTTCCACCTTGCTAGTTGATGGCAACGGTAGGAAGTGTGTATGAGTAGTGTAGAACAGCATGAGCATGCATGTGCATTATCACAGTGGGTACTTATGTACCAGATCTCTGGCCAGTAGATATTTTTAGCCTTCGGGCAAGTGTTTCCGCACTGCCACTGGATAGGTCTCCGTGAGGGAGTTCCAGTTGACCCAGGGTCGTGGTGTGTTATCCGGATAGGAGCACACTAGGTTGTCTCGGGTGTATATGGTTGGAAGGGGTACCTTGGTGGGTTGTTCTATGAACACGCCAGGGGTAGTACCCATAGGCGTATAGCCGAGGACATGGCGCGGTATTGGTAGCTACCATCCCGCATGTCGTAGTTGTTCTGATATAATCCCCCTTTCTCTAAATCCCTTGCTTTATCCCGTTTTATAACAGTGGTGTTGTTTTTATGCTATTTGTATACATCGAAGTGAACCATTGGGCGGAGTTTTCTCCATAACCTCTTGGTTACTGAGATATATCTGTATATCTCACCCCGTCTCGGGGCATTTATTTCAGGATGTACCAGTGGACACGGAGCAGCGGGCAAAAAGCCTGCATGATGACGAGTGGAGCGGTGGTGTATAGTGTACTTTTTGGTGGCCATTTGGCTCAGGCTAGACTTAGAGCATGAACATGTATATGTATGTAGGAGGAGTCCATTAGCATTATGTTCATGTTATTTTGGCTAAGTTTAGTTTTCATGTCATTTTAGTTATGTATGTATTTGGCAAGTGAAGTTGTAAGATGTAAATATTTTTAGTTTAAAGTTAAAGTTGTAAATGTAAATGTAATCCAGTATTGTAAATGTACCATGGATGTATGTAATATGATGGAAGGGCTTTAGGCCTATTGTAGGTTTATGATTATCTACATTATGATTTATGCATGAAATTGATGTTAGTGATTGAAACTATAAAGGAATTGAAAGTAAACTGTTTATGTTTTAAGTGCATATTGGATTGGGTTGTAAGTGCCTCAAGCCGTTGTTGGAACTTGTGTGTGCCACCCATTGGTTTTTGCTGGATTTCAGGTGTATTAGTGGTGATAAACAGGTTATGCAAATTTGGGGATTTTAGGAAATTCTGGCGAATTTTCTGTATAATTGGCAGTTTTTGGGTGAACTTTGGAGGAGTGTATCTCTCTCCATAGTGGTCCGATTGGGACGTTCCATACGCCATTTTGAAGCTTAAGATGTCCCCTACGTTGTGTCAAAAGCCTAGGTTCATTGGTGGTGTGAGAAGCCCATGGGGGCTGTTGTAACACACTGCCATGTTCTGCCCTGTTTTTGTTGGCAGATTTGAGGTAGTTTTGAGAAATTAATTCCCGCTTCGTTACTTGGTCAAATTAAGCATACGATATATCAAATCGAATTTTGAGGTGTCTAGTTTATGGTATAAAAGTTTGAGAGTCATTGGATAGGCGGTTAGGTACAGTTTATTCAATGAAGATTGGAGGTTTTAGGCTGTTTTGGAGTTGGTAGGCAATGTTGTTTGTCCAACTTCAAACGACGATAACCGGAGCTCACGAGCTCGGAATCGAGTGTGTGATAGCTTGTTAGAAAGTTAATTGAATAAGGAAAAAAGATAACCTAGAGTTTAAGTTCGGATTTTTATTTTGTGTTCGTAGAAAAACAAATTAGCAAGTCCAGTTAAGTGGTAAAAACGTAAAAGTGAGGAATTGGCTAAGTGGGTTTATGGGAACCCCTTAGTGTCTTGTATGTAGTAGATTAAAGTGTACAAACAAGTTAAGTAAGTCTTCCGCTAGTGTTACAGTTGCGATCACAGCTTTTAATTATTACGCTTTTTATGTTTTAACTGTTCGCGTAATAATCGGAAAAAGTTTACTCACATTTTTATAAATGAACTGCTGTGATTGTAACTGCGCTTAATATCATAATTAATGTTAACAATACCGGTGTACAACGGGCTGTTACATTTTATGGTATCAGAGCAATTTTGTTAGGGAACTCTGATAGGGTATAACTGCATCTTGTGCTGCATAGCTATCTGCGAACTGTTTATGATTACTGCACAGGTAATTCCTCAGTGTGAGTCTGATCAACCCATTCCTTTGTGTTACATGTGCAGATATCATGAGTAGGGCATGGGGTCGCCGTGGAGCTAGGGGTGCAGGTCGTGCGATTGCACAAGATCCTCTTACTGCAGCTATGACAGCTCTGCAGGAGGAGGCAGCTTTAAATAGAAATATGACTGAGACTCTGATGAAAATAACCAAGATATGATGCATGCTTTTATGAATGAGTTAAGAGCAGAGAGGGCTCGGAACAGGGGAGATAATTCACCTCCACATACTGCTACGGAGACTGCTACCCGTACGCCATCTGTTACTCCTCAGCAGGAGGGGAGTGGTGCTAGTCGTCATTCTGGCGAGGCTAGTCACCACACTACTGATCCTACATATATTCCAAATCCTATTGTAGATCCTTCTTTTGTTGCTCAGACATCTGGTGCTGCTGGGCAGAGTGTTTTGATACATGGTGTTGTTGGCACTGATGAGCAGAGGCTCATTTCCTTCTGGAAACATAAACCGCCATCATTTCAGGGGTCGAGGGACCCGAAGGTAGTGACTACATGGTTAAGAGGGATGGATAAGATATTTCAGGTTATGGGGTGTCAGGACCCCCAGAGGTTGCTATATTCTGTTTATATGCTCGAGGGAGATGCACACGAGTGGTGGTATACTACATCTCAGCCATTTGTTATTCAGGGTGAAGAAATTACCTGGCTTTATTTGAGCGGCTGTTTCATGAGGAATACTTTCCCAGTGATGTTAGAGAGGTCAAACAGGGTGAATTTGAGAAACTGGTACAGGGTACCATGACAGTGGAGGCCTATGTGTCGAAATTCAATGAGTTAGTCAAATTTGCTAATTATGGGGGTGTAATGCCGACTACAGAGTTTTTAGCTGCCAAGTTTCAGAGAGGTCTTAATGAAAAAATTTCAAAGAGAATGTCAAATACTGCTGTGAGAAATTTTGCAGATCTGGTGACCCAGTGTAAACGGGTTGAAAGTCTTTATAACCGTTATCCAAAGTCTGGTCCTCCAAGGGCACCTGGTCCTTCTGGTAATAATAACAACAGGGGTGGCTACTATCAGAACAATAACAGGGGAAGTGTAACACCCCGTTACCGGACCGGTGTGTTAACAACAAATATGCTATTAAGCGCAGTTGCAATCACAGTAATTGAGTTAATTAAATTACGTGCAACTTTTTTCTTTTATCATATTCCTTTTCATAACAATAACCTTTTCCGTAATCAATTAAAACAACACTATAATTGTAAATGCAATTCGCGGAATCATTCAGTTTACTAACATCACTAATCTTTCTTTTTGTTCAACCCATTTAAACTCATCATCTTACTCTCACATCTTACCATGTTATAGTCCTTTATATTTTACGCGTGGTTTCAAACCGCGCACCATTTGGAGTTCTACACACTAAGTTAAGCCCCTTTCTTTTTGTGTAGAAAAACCTGAATTTTCAAAATTTACACTGTGGTAATCGATTACCAGGGAGTGGTAATCGATTACCACCAGTTAAAATTGAGGCAGTAGCCAATTTTTCATCCCCTGTTCTCTGGTAATCGATTACCAAAGTTGGGTAATCGATTACTCCACTTGGTAACCGATTACCAAACCTCTGGTAATCGATTACCAGCAGACAATAGCATTTATTTCGTCCCCTGTTGCATGGTAATCGATTACCATGCTTGGGTAATCGATTACTATGCAGTAAAAATGACAGTAGACAGCTTTTTAAGTCCAAAAGGAGTTGTGTAATCCATTCCTAACACCTTAATACTCCACACAACACTTACGCATACCCTAATGTAGGCTCTAGACCCTTCCATCATGCATTTTCATACAAGAATACATCCATTACATAATCCTTGAGTTTATGGCCATTTTACAACAATAATGAGCCATTTGCAACATCATGTATCAAGGCCTCAAATACAAGAAATGTGGCAATGGACAAGTCCCATGCTCACTCAAAATATACAATAGATACTAAAGGCATACATATACATCAAATTTAAAGGACTTAACATGTAGTCATGAACATACAAAGGCATGGCATTTTCAACATGCACAAGTTCATGATCTAAATCCAAAGCATTAAACATATGCAAGGTGTGTCCCAATCAAATCCTCAACACACTGTGCCTCCAATATGCACCTCATGCTCCACTCCTCCAGGCTCAACCTAACCTGAAATGATGCCCCCAAACACGGGGTGAGATATACAAATATATCTCAGTAAACCAAGGGCCCTGGAGGCTTTTCCACCCCATGGCTCACTCAATGTGCAACAATGACATTTATGTAAAATGCATGACATACAATATCACAAACAACTGGAGACAAACCGAGAACATCCACAATTGGATTACGTTCAAGGACTCCATCTTATAACTCCTGAGACCTTCCCGGCGCTTCTCCCATGGTTGAGAAGACTCCATGGCAAAACCCAACTGGAACTCCTCATGAGCCCTATCCAGCGGAAGTCCCACGTTTGGATCATCCTGGTGTCGCTCCCAGAGTCGACCCCACGGCAAAACCCAACTAGAATTCCCAGCGGAATTATCCAGCGGATGTCCAAACCAACACACGTCAACTGGCCAGTGACCAAACAATTTCACACACATCAAGCAATAAAGCATGAAACACATAAGCACACAATGTCCAATGACACAAAATCCAACCACAACCTTCCACTAGGTGTGGTGGAGCACACAAGGGACTAAACCCCGGTTCCAAAGGTTACCTCAGCACCGAGCCAATGCTCCATACGTAAGCTCCAAGCTTATCCCGCTCCCATAGCGTCCAAGGGAGGCAACCTAAATGATCAACAACATGATCAACATCAATCACATATAGTCAATTATCTTCACAATAATGCTAACCACATAACCACTTAAGCCTAAGGCTATTTTCCATACCATTTTACTTCAATCTCTTTTATAGATCAAATTACCCAATACATCATGAATCACACATTCTTTCTTCTCATTCCACTATATCACACTATACCATCATCCATTTAAACATCATTTTCAATCATTCAACCTCAACTACATCATTTTTGCACCATTTTTCCTCACTTTTCTTCATAATTCGGATTCTTCAAAAAGTATGCCCCAAGGCTTTTTCAATTCAATTTAACACTTTCATTCATCATATAATCATAGTAACACATCATGCAACAACTTATCAATCCATTTCTTACATAAATCGTTTTTCCCAAATCTTAGGCATCATTCAAAAATCCTAAGTTATGAGCATTTTTCATCAATAATTTTTATTGCATTTCTAGCTCAAATACATCATTCTAAGACATAATCATCTAATGCACATTTTCCATTTGAGCTCTCTAAACACATCAATCAACTAAGCCCTCTTTAGGGTTCATAATTCAAATCCTATGACACAACCATTTAACTACAAAGAAACTCACCCAAATGCAAGGCACAAGGCTCCACCCAAACATACTTCTCCATTGAAGCACCTAGAAGCTCCATGAACACAAATCTAAAGCTTGAGCCGCGGCCATGGAGGGGAGATTTCGCAAAATAGAGCTAGATTCAAGGCTTGCCACTAGCACCAATGTGTTTAGAAGGCCATTTCCAATAAATTTCAACACAAACTTTGCTAAGATTGGTGGAGAAATGAGTTGTTTAAGGCTCCAAGAAAAATCAAAGGGGAAAGGCCAAGGGGGAGGCTGTGCGCATGGGAGGAGAAGAAGAAAGGAGGAGGAAATACTATGTAATTGTGACTTTTAAGTCACTTAAACCACCCGCGGGTCCCACACGCGTTTTAACTTTAATCCGTTCACTAATTCTGATCATAAATTCTTAATCTACATATTTTTCTGGTCCATGACATATTTTTCTTTCCTAAAAATATTGATAAAAATTTCACACTTATCGGTACACTCATACCGCAGTATTATACACCAGAAAATCACTATTCATCAAAATTTTCAAAACTTGCCTATTCACTCAATTTTTCGTCCTGATTCCATATTCGGCATTATTTTTGCCATTTGAGATCCCCAACTCCATTTTTCATGCCTCGGTTTACGTTTTTGGTAAATTACCATTTTGCCCTTGATACTCATTTTGACCCCAATTTCAGGATTTTCACTAATTCTTCCCTTTTAACCCACATTTTATCAATTAAATTCACATTTGAATTTACGAGGTGTTATAGGAAGGGGGTTGCAGGTAAGGCAGCCTCCAGGTCAGTTTAAAAGAGGTGGTGGTCAAAGAAGTGGTTTCAATGATAGGGGTTCAAACCCTCGCTGTGATAAATGTAAAAGGTTTCATCAAGGGCCGTGTACTGTGAGCCCGAATGCTTGTTTCAAATGTGGTAAGGTTGGGCATTATGCCAACAATTGTAACAGTAATACTGGGCAGGCTACGAATCTGCAGGCCTTGCCATCTGCTCCTACGGTTGGGCGTGTCTACACTACTAATGTTCAGCAAACTGCTAAGGCGCCCAATTTGGTTAAAGGTATAATTTTTATCTCAAATATTGATTTGTCTGTGTTATTTGATTCGGGGGAGACACATTCGTTTGTGGCTGAATATGTTGCAAAAGGATTGGGATTTAAAGTGTCACAGATGTTTCCCCCTATGCGTATTACAACTGCTACGGGAGAGGTTAGTGATTCCTCCTTTGTCTGTAAAGAAGTTGGATTTACCTTTGAAGGCAGGGGTTACACTATTGATTTAATTATCTTGCCTCTGGCCTCTGTTAATTTGATATTGGGTATGGATTGGCTATCTCAAAACTGCGCAATGACTGATTGTTGCGGGAAGAGGTTGATACTTGCACACGAGAGACCCTCGGTGGGTCCGTCTCCTTTTCTGTCTATGTGTCAAGCTGTTAAAGCCTTGAAGGCTGGGGATCAGGATTATATTTTCTTGGGTGGATTAGTGGGTGGTAAGGAGATTGAGATTTCTACGATTCCGGTGGTTAATGAGTTTGCGGATGTATTCCCAGATGAGATACCGGAATTTCCACCTGAGAGGGAGATTGAGTTCTCGATTGAGTTGTTGCCGGGTGTGGGGCCTATTTCCTTGGCTCCATATCGGATGTCGCCATTAGAGTTGGCAGAGTTGAAGAAACATATAGAGGAGTTGGCGGCAAAGGATTTCATCAAACCTAGTGTGTCTCCGTGGGGAGCACCGGTAATATTTGTGAAAAAGAAGGATGGAACCATGAGATTATGTACTGACTATCGGAAATTAAATAAAGTGACGGTCAAGAACAGGTACCCATTGCCGCGTATTGATGACTTGTTGGATCAGTTGAGAGGTGCCTATGTATTTTCAAAGATTGATCTCCGGTCCGGATACTATCAAATTCGGATTAAACCGGAGGATGTGCCTAAGACGACATTTCATTCTAGATATGGACACTACGAGTATCAGGTTATTCCTTTTGGGCTTACTAACACCCCGGCGGTGTTCATGGACTATATGAATCGTATTTTCAAGCCGTATTTGGACCAGTTCGTTATTGTATTCATCGATGATATTTTGATTTATTCTAAGAGCAAGGAGGAGCATATGGAGCATTTGAGGACTGTGATACAGGTACTAAAAGATAAAAATTTGTATGCGAAGCCGTCAAAGTGTGAATTTTGGTTATCTGAGGTGCAATTTTTAGGTCATGTTATTTCTGAAAGAGGAGTTGCTGTGGATCCGAATAAGATTGAGGCCATTATGGACTGGAAACGACCGAAAACTATTACAGAGATTCGAAGCTTTCTGGGTCTAGCTGGGTATTATCGACGATTTATTGAGGGGTTTTCCACAATGGTGCTACCATTGACCCGATTAACACGAAAAGATACTCCGTTTGTGTGGACTCAGGAATGTGAAAAATGTTTTTTGAAACTTAAAGAGAAGTTGACTACGGCTCCAGTGTTGACACTCCCCGATCCGGAGGGTGAATTTGAATTATACTGTGATGCGTCCAAGAGAGGTTTGGGTTGTGTACTAATGCAAGAGAAAAGAGTGGTTGCTTATGCTTCAAGACAGTTAAAGTCGCATGAAGAGAATTATCCGACGCACGATTTGGAGCTTGCTGCAATAGTTTTTGCCTTAAAAATCTGGAGGTATTTTCTGTATGGGATGAAATTTGTTGTGTTCAGTGATCACAAGAGCCTAAAGTATTTGTTTGATCAGAAAGAATTGAATATGAGACAGCGGAGATGGGTTGAATTTTTAAAGGATTATGACTTTGAGTTGAAATACCATCCGGGAAAAGCTAATGTGGTAGCAGATGCATTGAGTAGAAAGTCTGTAAGTGTGTCCCAGTTAATGCTGTGGGATTATGATTTAATAGAACAGTTCCGTGACTTGAAATTGGTAGATGTTCTTATAGGAAGTTTTGAAGAATTCAGAGGTTTACAGGTCGAGAATGAATTGCATGAGAGGATTAGAGAGAAACAAATTCTAAATGATAGCAGCAAGTATCTGAAAGGACAGAATGGTATAGCATTAAATGAACAAGGATTGTTAACGTACCAGGGCAGGATAGTTGTGCCTAAAGAATTAGCCGAAGAAGTAATGACTGAGGCCCATAAGGGTCAGTATGCTGTACACCCGGGTGCCACAAAAATGTATCAAGACTTGAAAACTAAGTTCTGGTGGCCTGGGATGAAAAAGGATGTAGCCGAGTATGTATCAAGGTGTTTGATTTGTCAGAAAGTTAAGATAGAACATCAGAAACCAGCAGGGTTACTTCAGCCGTTGGATATACCAGAGTGGAAGTGGGAGAGCATCTCGATGGATTTTGTTGTTGGTTTGCCTCGGACTCAGGCCGGACATGATTCAATTTGGGTAATAGTGGACAGGCTCATGAAGTCTGCACATTTTCTGCCAGTGCGAGTGGACTTCTCTACGGAGAAATTAGCAAAGTTATATGTGAAAGAGATTGTAAGACTCCACGGAGTACCGGTTAGCATTGTTAGTGATCGGGATCCGAAATTTACTTCTCGTTTTTGGGGAGCCTTACAGCAGGCTTTTGGCACTCAGCTTCGGCTGAGCACTGCGTATCACCCGCAGACTGATGGTCAGACTGAGAGGACCATACAGACATTAGAGGATATGTTGAGAGCTTGCTCACTTGAGCAGGGTACTGCTTGGGATAGATATTTATCACTGGTGGAATTTTCGTATAATAATAGTTTTCACTCCAGTTTGGGTATGGCACCATATGAGGCATTGTATGGGGGGAGATGTCGCACTCCTACTTGTTGGACAGAGGTTGGTGATAAAGAGAGATTTGGGCCGGATTTTGTGCAAGAAACTACGGCACAGATAGAAATGATCAGGGAAAAGCTTAAACAGGCACAGAATCGGCAGAAAAGTTATTATGATAATAGACACAGACCGCTGGAATTTGATGAAGGTGATCATGTGTTTGTACGGTTATCTCCAGTTACTGGTGTTGGGCGTGCACTGGGCGTGAGGAAGCTGAGTCCCCGTTTTATTGGGCTGTATCAAGTAATGAAAAGAGTTGGACCAGTGGCCTATCAGCTTGCCTTGCCCCCACAGTTGTCAAATCTGCACGATATTTTTCATGTATCACAGCTGCGGCGTTACATTCCGGATGAATCACATGTGGTGATACCGGACGAGATTGAAATTAAAGAGAACTTAAAGATGCCTATAAGTCCTATTGAAGTCCTTGACCGCAGTGAAAAGAAGCTCAGAAGCAAAGTAATACCGATGTTAAAGATTCAGTGGGAAGGACGTACACCTGAGGAAGCTACTTGGGAGCGGGAGGAGGAGATTCTCCGACTATATCCTGAGTTAGTGGACATGTATGGATTAATTTTGCGGACAAAATTCTAAAAGGTGGGGTGATTATAACACCTCACAATTCTAAAATAATTAATTAAAGTGTTAAGTGAGAAATTAAGTGAAGGATTAGTGAAAATCCCAAAGAATAGGCCAAAATACAAAGAAAGGGCAAAAAGGTAATTAGCCAACACGCAACCCTAGGAAGGTAAAAATTGAGCAGGAGGTCTCAGATGATAAAAATAAGCCTGGAAATGGATTTAGAATGAAAAATTGAGTGGATAGGCAAGTTTCAGAAAAATCAGTGAATAGTGTTTTTAGCGGGTAAAAATACCGCAGTCAGATTGCACCGTAAAACGTGCCAGTGGAACTTTGAGCTCTAGGTTTCAAATATTGATTTTAAATGGTCCATAGAAATAGGAAATATGATTTCTGATAATATTTGAGGGATTTAAGTCAATTTGTGGAAGTTTGTTAACGGAGCGCGCTGTACCTTAAAGCAGTGTTTTTCCGAACAACCGGAAAGCTCCAAATTTTTATCTGAAAGAGTAAAATTAAAGGATTTTGTTAAGATGAAAAATTATAATTTATCATTAGGTTTTTAAATAGTGAATTTTAGTGATGACCGGAGGGAAATTCGGGTGAGTTTTAAATCACGTGGGATCCGGTACCCAGTTAAAGTTAATAAAAACACTTGAATGCCCTGTTCATCTTCATTTTCCTCGGTCTTCTTCTCCTTCCAGCCGCAAATCACAGCCCCTTGGCCCTCCATGTGCGCAAATTTCTTCTTTCTCCCTAGCCAACCAATTCTCAACCAAATTCAACAAAGTTTGTGTTGAATCTTGATGGAAAACACCTTCTAAACCCATTGGTAGCCTTGAAATTGAGTGTGTGAGGAGATCCTTGCCCATTTAGTTGCGGTTTACAAGGGATAAAAGGGTGATCATGATGTTTTCAAATGCTCCAATGGTGGAGTATACTTAGGTGGAGCCATATACCGAGCAATTGGGTAAGTTATTTCAACATTTCATTGGTTAAATTTTGAGTTTTGATTATTGACCCTAAAGAGGGATTTTGTGATATGTGGTGTTAGAGAGCTCAAATGGAAAATTTCTATTAGATGATAATGTCTTAGAATGATGTATTAATGCTAGAAATGCAATGAAAATTTTAAGCGAAAAAAATGGAATGAAATTTTTGACTTTTGTGTTAATGTGTGGTATAGTGAATTGTAGTGTGATTATATGATGTTAGGAAGTGATTATGTGAGTTGTGGGCCATAGGAATTGAGTGGAAATCCTTGGTTTGGACTAACCAAGATTAGGCTATTTATGTACAATTGAGCAAATTGATGTTTTAGAACACTTTGGTGTTGTGTTGTGTGATGGAAAAGTCATTAGATGGGTTGTGTGGTGATTGGCATGTGGAAGAATCAATGTAAAAATGATAAGTGTTGAAAGTGGCAAAATGTGCCTAAAGTGTAATAATTCGCAAAACGTTGCGAAAAGGTCGTAAAACCGTAAAACGGCGATTGGACTAGCCTTTGGGTAACCTAAGTAAGTGAAATAAAATGAGAAAGAAAATTTAGAAAAATAAAACCCTAAATAACCCTATTATGGCTGAACCATAGGGGGAGAGTAGGGGAATTTGACGTTTTTGCGTTTCGACGTATTGTGACTGAAACTGACGGCTGTGCATGGTTGTACAGGTTGCCGTACGTGGACATAGACTTGGAACAGTGAAACAGTTGATTGCCCTTGGTCCTGGATCAAGTGGATTGAGGTAAGTGTTGTGGTTTACACATGTACGTTGAAATTCATGAGTGGATTCAAAGTTCTAATTGGGTGGAATTGTCCTCTGTGTAGGCGTTCCCTGTTAAGCAAGCTGCAAGTGGAGTCTGCGGAGCTTTGTGAAAGAAAAAAAGAAAGGTAACCTCTTGGTACTGGGGCTTGTTCCCCTTTTTGTGTTCCACCTTGCCAGTTGATGGCAACGGTAGGAAGTGTGTATGAGTAGTGTAGAACAGCATGAGCATGCATGTGCATTATCACAATGGGTACTTATGTACCAGATCTCTGGCCAGTAGATATTTTTAGCCTTCGGGCAAGTGTTTCCGGACTGCCACTGGATAGGTCTCCGAGAGGGAGTTCCAGTTGACCCAGGGTCGTGGTGTGTTATCCGGATAGGAGCACACTAGGTTGTCTCGGGTGTATATGGTTGGAAGGGGTACCTTGGTGGGTTGTTCTATGAACACGCCAGGGGTAGTACCCATAGGCGTATAGCCGAGGACATGGCGCGGTATTGGTAGCTACCATCCCGCATGTCGTAGTTGTTCTGATATAATCCCCCTTTCTCTAAATCCCTTGCTTTATCCCGTTTTATAACAGTGGTGTTGTTTTTATGCTATTTGTATACATCGAAGTGAACCATGGGGCGGAGTTTTCTCCAGAACCTCTTGGTTACTGAGATATATCCGTATATCTCACCCCATCCCGGGGCATATATTTCAGGATGTACCAGTGGACAGGGAGCAGCGGGCATGAAGCCCGCATGATGACGAGTGGAGCGGTGGTGTATAGTGTACTTTTTGGTGGCCATTTGGCCCAGGCTAGACTTAGAGCATGAACATGTATATGTATGTAGGAGGAGTCCATTAGCATTATGTTCATGTTATTTTGGCTAAGTTTAGTTCTCATGTCATTTTAGTTATGTATGTATTTGGCAAGTGAAGTTGTAAGATGTAAATATTTTTAGTTTAAAGTTAAAGTTGTAAATGTAAATGTAATCCAGTATTGTAAATGTACCATGGATGTATGTAATATGATTGAAGGGCTTTAGGCCTATTGTAGGTTTATGATTATCTACATTATGATTTATGCATGAAATTGTTGTTAGTGATTGAAAGTATAAAGGAATTGAAAGTAAATTGTTTATGTTTTAAGTGCATATTGGATTCGGTTGTAAGCGCCCCAAGGCGTTGTTGGACCTTGTGTGTGCCACCCATTGGTTTTTGCTGGATTTCAGGTGTATTAGTGGTGATAAACAGGTTATGCGAATTTGGGGATTTTAGGAAATACAAAGGAAACTCTGGCGAATTTTCTGTAGAATTGGCAGTTTTTGGGTGAACTTTGGAGGAGCGTATCTCTCTCCATAGTGGTCCGATTGGGACGTGCCATATGCCATTTTGAAGCTTAAGATGTCCCCTACGTTGTGTCAAAAGCCTAGGTTCATTGGTGGTGTGCGCAGACCATGGGGGCTGTTGTAACACACTGCCCTGTTCTGCCCTGTTTTTGTTGGCAGATTTGAGGTAGTTTTGAGAAATTAATTCCCGCTTCGTTACTTGGTCAAATTAAGCATACGATATATCAAATCGAAGTTTGAGGTGTCTAGTTTATGGTATAAAAGTTTGAGTCATTGGATAGGCGGTTAGGTACAGTTTATTCAATGAAGATTGGAGGTTTTAGGCTGTTTTGGAGTTGGTAGGCAATGTTGTTTGTCCAACTTCAAACGGCGATAACCGGAGCTCACGAGCTCGGAATCGAGTGTGTGATAGCTTGTTAGAAAGGTAATTGAATAAGAAAAAAAGATAACCTGGAGTTTAAGTTCGGAATTTTATTTTGGGTTCGTAGAAAAACAAATTAGCAAGTCCAGTTAAGTGGTAAAAACGTAAAAGTGAGGAATTGGCTAAGTGGGTTTATGGGAACCACTTAGTGTCTTGTATGTAGTAGATTAAAGTGTACAAACAAGTTAAGTAAGTCTTCCGCTAGTGTTACAATTGCGATCACAGCTTTTAATTATTACGCTTTTTATGTTTTAACTGTTCGCGTAATAATCGAAAAAAGTTTACTCGCATTTTTATAAATGAACTGCTGTGATTGTAACTGCGCTTAATATCATAATTAATGTTAACAATACCGGTGTACAACGGGCTGTTACATCCCCGCAAGTCCAGGCCATAGCATCCCATTCACAGGCCTGTTGACAAACATAGTTGAATCCTGAACCACTGGCATTTCTGCATTGCTTATGGAGAAGGGATCTCCATTCTGCATCAGTGGAGAGGTATTGTTGCATAATCTCTCCTCAAAGAATGTGTCATATGATGTTCCCACTTCCTGTGTCCTTGTATGTTGAGTGGCTGGTTCCCTAGTTTGATCAATTTGAGAACTATATAAGTTACTCATTGAATCGGTAGCTGAAATACCCTTAGTTCTGCCAATTGGAAAAGTCATTCTATCTATTGAATGTAGCCGATGAATTTGATGATGGTGTACCCAGCGTCTCTCTGATAAAGTTGGTGCCCCTCCTCCGGATATAGGAAGGCCTCCTTAAAAAAAAACAAGAAGGCTTTGGGTTGTCACCCTTGGATTAGCCACACGTTCTTGTACCTGGGAGCTTGAAGATCCCAAAGCAACTTGTCTACAACCATCACAATACCAATTACCTTCAGGTACTTCCAGACCCAAACCAACACAATAAGTGTGTGCAGGGGAATCACAGAGTAATATGACTTCATCATCTCCGCCTTCATTGCACTCTGGATAAATAACATTCTCATATGGATCAATATAGCTCCTGAGTTTTTCTTCGGAGGGCTGATAAACCTGCACATGAAATCAAAACATTTTCACCAGGTGCAACCAACTGAAGAAGGTGCAAAACCATGAGCAAAATGTCAAAAATTACCAAAAGAAAAATTCAAATACCTGATCACGTTCTGGCACTTGAATCACCATTTCTCTCAAGTCGATCCCCGCCGTTGATTGTGCAGGCTCACCGATTGTTTTGAATCTCTGCTTACACAAAGGGCAACGAGATTCCACCTTCGACCACTCCATAATGCAAGCAAAGCAAAAATAGTGAGAGCAACAATTCATGTACTCCAACCTCCTCATTTTTCACTAGAAGGGAAGAACTCCTCAAGTTCCTTCTTAAATTTCTACACAATTCCTCGCCTTCTCTCAACTGTTCTCTCTCTTCTTCAGAGATAGTAAACTCATAATCAGATGATCCAAACAAACTATCAGAATTGGAATTGTAATCTTCAAGAAGCCTTCTCCTTTTCCGACCTGGTTTTTTCCTACTCTTTGTCCTGATGGTTGGGCCGTTATCTATAAAATCATCTGCATTTTCACATTGCACTTTCCTCATTAATCCACCATTCTTTCTTCTTTTCTTTCTCAAAGGCTTCTTTGAAGCTCTAGATCTTCTCCTTTTCCTACCTCTGGTAAAAGTCACAGAAGCCTTTCTCTGCAAAACCTTCTTGCCCATTTTTATGGCATTATTTTTCCTTTTTCTCCCCCTTGTTTCTTCTTCCTCGTCTGAGTAATCTTCCTCCTCTATTGTAAATTCCTCATCGTCATCAAAATTGAAATCCTCATTCCAATCCTCATCCTCATCCTCATCCTCATCTCCATCTCCCTCTTTTTCTTGTTCTTCTTGTTCTGCATATGTAATCCTTTGCCTCTTCCGTGAGGTTTTACTTGCAATTTTCCGCCGACCACAAATGCCATATTTGGCCTTTGATCTATTGAATTTCCCCACTCGTTGAATATCCTCCTTCTCTTCAGGAAAACCACCAAAACTCTCCTCGGATGCGCATCCATCTAAAGAAGAGATATCCTCCTTTGGACAATCAGACATATCTCCGGCATCATCTGAAACCACATAATCTTCATCAGAACCACCTTCCTTTGACCGAACCTTTTTCCTGAAATTGCGTTTGCCACTAACCTTTCCTCCCCTTGCCATCTGTTCTCACACAAAAACAGAGAGCAAACCCCCAAATTTATCAAAACCCCATTCAAGGGCATAAAGCGTCAAAACTTCTCAGAACAACAAAAACACATGAAATCAAATCATATCATTATTCTTCCATCCAAAGGTTCCCCTTTAAGCTCAGATTTATTCGTAATTAATAACGAAGTAAACAACAACGAAGTAAAGATCTGATTTAGCAATTAGCACAAACATGGGAGGAATTAATTACAGAGATCCTATGATTAGTTTGGTCATAAATGATGAGAGAATTATGCCACCGAAGCAAAACAAACAGTGGCATAAAAGAAATTAAATAATAAGATTCCATTTTCTAAAAATTTGAACGGATGAAAGAGGAGACTCTGGTTCAATATAGAGAAAGAGGGAACAAAAAAAATCACGTGAATCAAAGAGCATAGCAACTGGGGTTACCGAACAGGAAAAGAAAAAACCCGTTTAGATATTTCAATTGAAAACGTTTGGGTTTCCGAATTCTTGAAAAAGTTTGTTGGTTACGTTGTTCATTTCTTTTTGTTTGGTTTCTTTATTTATTTACTTTCAAAACCAAATAGAGAGAGAGAGAGAGAGAGAGAGAGAGTTTTCATTACCACAACGTTCAAATGGCGTCCGCGACCCTGTCACTTGTGGGTAGGTTTCGCTCCAAATTACCAAATAACCTTTTGTGGGCGTTACAACTGTAACGTGATATGCATTGCAATAGGAATCGTGTATTATTTGTCCAGTTATTTATAGGGAATAACATCTGTCATTTCAAAGGAAGCTTTTATCATTTTAGATCCTAACCGTTGATTATCGTCCATCAATGGTTATGATTTATTGGATCAAAATTATTAATTAATAATAAATTTGGCCCATTAAGTTTGACCCAATAGATTATAACCGTTGATGGATGAAAATCAACGGTTATGATCTAAAATGATATAAGTTTATATCCTTTAAAAGGACATATGTTTTTCCCTTTTTTATATCGTGTATGATCAATCTTATCAAATCTAAGATACATAAATATAACAAAATATTTGGGAAGATTATACTTGTAATTTATTTTCATTTACATTCTTTTATAATTAAATCTTAATCGTTAATTTTCATCAATTAACGGTTGCCGTTTATTACGAATTAATGATTAATTAATAAATTTGATTTGAGAAAATCTTAATTTTTGATTTACGGAAGTCAATTGTTAAGATATGATTGTAATAAGTCATAAATGAAAATAGATTATAAGTATAACATTCCCCTAAAATAATATAAAAATAATTAATATTATATAAATTTAAATTCTAAAAAGGATTTGTTACAATATGAAAGATCGTAAATATCCAATCGGAGATTGGTAATTTAATATTGGATCTGTTTGCCCTCTAATGTTACGATCTAATCAATTGTAAATGTCCAATCCGAGATTGGTGATTTAATATTGGATCTGTTTGCCCTCTCTCAGCTGTTATGGAATATTTCCATATCCTAACCACCTACCCAAGGATCCCTTAAAAGATAATTACCCAATTATCCTAACAATATAAAACAGTAAGACTGCTAAGGATAGAGTCTATATCTCAATAGAAAGGGAGTTGAATCCTACTACAGCTGGGAGATCTACACAAGCCCAAGAGGTAACCCTTATAAATAAGAGGTTAAAGACCCCAGGTACTCAGGCTGAAACCTTCTCCCTTAGCTTGTCACTATGGACACACCCCACGCCTTGACTATGTCGTTATATTATAGTGCACAGTGATTCGCTTATCTTTAGGGTACCTCTCCTATAGGTACCTGAGAGGGCAAACATATCCAATATTAAATCACCAATCTCAGATTGGACATTTACGATTGATCAGATCGTAACATTATAGGGCAAACAGATCCAATATTAAATTACCAATCTCCGATTGAATATTTACGATCTATCAGATCGTAACAAGATCCAATAAACAAAATACATAAATAACTAAAGTGCAAATTATTTATTCTCTTACTCATTAATCATTAAGAATAATATTATCACTATTACGACTATCAGCATTTATTAGTGACATAACTAATTTATCATCTTGATTATTAGGATAATCATTTGACTCATCTCTCTTTTCTTGTTCAACAATCTTGAAGTCTTCTTATCTTTTCTCTTATAGTTTTTTATTTTATTTTCCTTATTAATAATAATTTTTAAAACTTTTAAAATTTAAATCATAAATTAAATCTTCTTTAATTAAAAATTATAAATTTTGATTTAATTTTTGTATCGTATGATACACTATACAGATCGTATGATACACGATACAGTATCATATCGTTCAATACAAATCCATTTCTGATATATCCCACGGTACATATTGTTGGGCTTGTAAATCGTTTCGTATCATATGAATTATATCTTATATCGTACGATACTGATAACTATGATATCTATATCTATACCATTTGCATATTTTTTTTAATCTATATTATCACAAAGGATATTATATTTTACTATTATATTCATTATTCAGAATTATTAATTTAACGATTAAAAGCATACAAATTATGAATTTCTTAATTTCTCAGTTATAATTTACTTTTAAACATTTTATTAAATATTTTGTAAGGTCTTAACATTATCTAAAATATATTTATAAACAATTTTCATTATTACTCGTGTTTGTTTTCCCAACCCGATGAGGTGGTTCCTCGAGGCTTGAAAATTGAAATACTATAGTTATCTATAATAAAAAAGAATATAATAATGCGTTTTATTTACAAATGATTTTTTGTATAAAACTTGCTTCAAATTCTCTCTTGTATTTTAAATCATTCTCTCTTGTATTTGACGATTTAGATTAAATTCTTTTCAATTCTATGATTAAATTGTTTCAAAACCAAACCAGGTAAGGCATATTCTTGATCACCTTCTGTAGGAGTACCAACTTTAACAAATTAAACTTTAGAAAACAAACGCATAGGCAGCCTTTCTGTCAAATGTTAGCGAATCATATTCATCTATGTATAATCAAGTAAATGAGATATTCTTGTCTTAACTACTAACAAAATGGTGTGCCTCTGGACACATTGTAATAATATACTGCCTAAAGTCCTAATCGTAACTACTATGACGACATTCTTGTGTCCAAAATCCTTTTCACCACATCTCCTACAAAAGAATCAAAGCAAGATGAGCAGCAACCTCTAATCAGACTTGTTTGTCCACTAGCCATTAGTTCAACATGGGGATAGACGGAATGTGGAGGCACGATGCAAACTTCACTCTTCTTGTGCTCAAGACCACATGCTGCGAGTATGGTATACGTAGAACTCCTTGCAATCTCCTTGAAGGTACTATAACCTGAATCAATACATAAAAGGCATTTAGAAGAATTCGATAACAATGATCAAAAAGCAAAAAAATGGAACCACAAAGCAATTTCCCTGTTAAAAGAAATCATCATGGAAAGTGGAAACGTATTCCATTGTTTGATTGGAAGTGGATTAACACACACACATGGGTGCCTCTGTGAAGGTTCTCTTCACATGACTGGATGAATGATGATGAACCATGCTCTAACCCTCCCTTGTCCCTTGCCATACGAGGAAGGGGAAATTGAAGAAATAAACTATCTCTGGCTGATGGAAGAAAAACTACTCTTACCTAGATCAATATCTCGAGACAAGCTCTTCAGTGGCTTTTAACCATTGACTGCAACTGCTCCTTCGCAATGTGGAAATTACTCTCTTCTTTGAAAGCAGGGGTTAAACTACCATCAGTAACAATGTTGGGTCTACTACTGAACTGATAATCTGATATGGTGGGTGTCCCCGCAAGTCCAGGCCATAGCATCCCATTCACAGGCCTGTTGACAAACATAGTTGAATCCTGAACCACTGGCATTTCTGCATTGCTTATGAAGAAGGGATCTCCATTCTGCATCAATGGAGAGGTATTGTTGCATAATCTCTCCTCAAAGAATGTGTCATATGATGTTCCCACTTCCTGTGTCCTTGTATGTTGAGTGGCTGGTTCCCTAGTTTGATCAATTTGAGAACTATATAAGTTACTCATTGAACCGGTAGCTGAAAGACCATTAGTTCTGCTAGTTGGAGAAGTCATTCTATCTATTGAATGTAGCCGATGAATTTGATGATGGTGTACCAAGCGTCTCTCTGATAAAGTTGGTGCCCATCCTCTAGATATTGGAAGGCCTCCTTAAAAAAAAACAAGAAGGCTTTGGGTTGTCACCCCTGGATCAGCCATACGTTCTTATACCTGGGAGCTTGAAGATCCCAAAGCAACTTGTCTACAACCATCACCATACCAATTACCTTCAGGTACTTCCAGACCCAAACCAACACAATAAGTGTGTGTAGGGGAATCACAGATATCACAGTGTAACATGAGTTCAGCATCTCCGCCTTCATTGCACTCTGGACAAATAACATTCTCATATGGATCAATATAGCTCCTGAGTTCTTCTTCGGAGGGCCGATAAACCTGCACATGAAATCAAAACATTTTCACCAGGTGCAACCAACTGAAGAAGGTGCAAAACCATAAGCAAAAAGTCAAAAATTACCAAAAGAAAAATTCAAATACCTGATCATTTTCTGGCACTTGTATCACCATTTCTCTCAAGTCGATCCCCGCCGTTGATTGTGCAGGCTCACTGATTGTTTTGAATCTCTGCTTACACAAAGGGAAACGAGATTCCACCTTCGACCACTCCATAATGCAAGCAAAGAAAAAATAGTGAGTGCAACAATTTAGTACCCCCTTACTCTTCCTTTATTTTCCTCAGACAAACAAATTCCACACTCCTGCTTTCCCACCTCACTTTTTAAGTCCTCTACCTTTTCTTTACCCTTACTTCATTTAGATTCCTCTATCTTTTCCTTACCCTTCCGGCCCGGGGGTTTCCGTTGCTGATGTAGAACTTCATGTACTCCAACCTCCTCATTTTTCACTAGAAGGGAAGAACTCCTCAAGTTCCTTCTTAAATTTCTACACAATTCCTCGCCTTCTCTCAACCGTTCTCTCTCTTCTTCAGAGATAGTAAACTCATAATCAGATGATCCACACAAACTATCAGAATTGGAATTGTAATCTTCAAGAAGTCTTCTCCTTTTCCGACCTGGTTTTTTCCTACTCTTTGTCCTGATGGTTGGGCCGTTATCTATAAAATCATCTGCATTTTCACATTGCACTTTCCTCATTAATCCACCATTCTTTCTTCTTTTCTTTCTCAAAGGCTTCTTTGAAGCTCTAGATCTCCTCCTTTTCCTACCTCTGGTAGAAGTCACAGAAGCCTTTCTCCGCAAAACCTTCTTGCCCATTTTTATGGCATTATTTTTCCTTTTTCTCCCCCTTGTTTCTTCTTCCTCGTCTGAGTAATCTTCCTCCTCTATTGTAAATTCCTCATCGTCATCAAAATTGAAATCCTCATTACAATCCTCATCCTCATCCTCATCCTCGTCCTCGTCCTCATCCTCATCCTCATCTCCATCTCCCTCTTTTTCTTGTTCTTCTTGTTCTGCATATATAATCCTTTGCCTCTTCCGTGAGGTTTTACTTGCAATTTTCCGCCGACCACAAATGCCATTTTTGGCCTTTGATCTATTGAATTTCCTCACTCGTTGAATTTCCTCCTTCTCTTCAGGAAAACCACCAAAACTCTCCTCGGATGTGCATCCATCTAAAGAAGAGTTATCCTCCTCTGGACAATCAGACATATCTCCGGCATCATGTGAAACCACATAATCTTCATCAGAACCACATTCCTTTGACCGAACCTTTTTCCTGAAATTGCGTTTGCCACTAACCTTTCCTCCCCTTGCCATCTGTTCTCACACAAAAACAGAGAGCAATGTTACCAAAAAAAACAGAGAGCAAATCCCCAAATTTATCAAAACCCCATTCAAGGGCATAAAGCGTCAAAACTTCTCAGAACAACAAAAACACATGAAATCAAATCATATCATTATTCTTCCATCCAAAGGTTCCCCTTTAAGCTCAGATTTATTCGTAATTAATAACGAAGTAAACAACAACGAAGTAAAGATCTGATTTAGCAATTAGCACAAACATGGGAGGAATTAATTACAGAGATCCTATGATTAGTTTGGTCATAAATGATGAGAGAATTATGCCACCGAAGCAAAACAAACAGTGGTAAAAAAGAAATTAAATAATAAGATGCCATTTTCTATAAATTTGAACGGATGAAAGAGGAGACTCTAGTTCAATATAGAGAAAGAGGGAACAAAAAAAATCACGTGAATCAAAGAGCATAGCAACTGGGGTTACCGAACAGGAAAAGAAAAATCCCGTTTAGATATTTCAATTGAAAACGTTTGGGTTTCCGAATTCTTGAAAACGTTTGTTGGTTATGTTGTTCGTTTCTTTCTGTTTGGTTTCTTTATTTATTTACTTTCAAAACCAAATAGAGAGAGAGAGAGAGAGAGAGAGAGTTTTCATTACCACAACGTTCAAATGGCGTCCGCGACCCTGTCACTTGTGGGTAGTGTAACACCCCGTTATCGGACCGGTGTGTTATCAACAAATATGGTATTAAGCGCAGTTACAATCATAGAAATTGAGTTAATTAAATTACGGCAAACTTTTTCCTTTTATTACTTCCTTATTTTAAGCCATTTACCATTTTCGTAACTAATCAAAACAACTCCGTAATTGTAAATGCAAAACTAGCGGAAGCATAAACTTATTGACATTCACTAACTTTCTTGTTACCCAATTAATTTAAATTTATCTTTTGAATCTCATCTCTTACCATATTAAAGCTCTCTTCATAAGCTACGCGTGGTTTCGAACCGCACACCATTGGGAGTTCCACAGACCAAGTTATGCCCTTTGTTTTAGTCTAGAAAACCATTATTTTTGAAAATTACACTGTGGTAATCGATTACCAGGGGGTGGTAATCGATTACCCAAAGTTCCAAATGAGGCAGTAGCTCCATTTTGGCTCCCCTGTTCTCAGGTAATCGATTACCAAGCTTTGGTAATCGATTACTGCACTAGGTAATCGATTACCAAAGCTCTGGTAATCGATTACCAGGTAGACAGAAGCAAGATTTTCGTCCCCTGTTGCATGGTAATCGATTCACAAGCATGGGTAATCGATTACTATGCAGAAAAAATGACAGATGACAGCTTTTTAAGTCCAAAATGAGTGGTGTAATCCATTCCTAACACCTTAATACTCCACATAAACCTTACACATACACTAATGTAGGCTCTAGGCCCTTCCATCATACATAATCTAACACCAATATATCATTTACCTCATTCACCAATTATGTTGCCATTTACACATCCTATGGCTCATTTTACATCATAAATGTTCAATGCCTCAAAATACATTAGGTGTGGCCATGGACAAGTCTCATGCTCACCAAAATAACAATAGAAACCAAAGGCATGAATATACATCAATTTTAAAGGACTCAACATATAGTCATGAACATACAAGGCATGGCATTTTCAACCTGCACAAGTTCATGCTCTAAAACCAAAACATTAACAATATGCAAGGTGTATCCCAACCGAATCCTCTAACATGCTGTGCCTCCCATATGCACCTCATACTCCACCTCTCCAGGCTCAACCTAACCTGAAATGATGCCCCCAAACACAGGGTGAGATATACAAATATATCTCAGTAAACCAAGGGCCGTAGAGGCTTCTCCACCCCATGGCTCACTTAATGTGCAACAATAACATTATGTAAAAATGCATGACATACAATATCACAAACAACTGGAGACAAACTGAGAACATCCACAATTGGATTACGTTCAAGGACTCCATCATATAACTCCCGAGATCTTCCTGGTGCCTCTCCCATGGTTGAGACGACTCCATGGCAAAACCCAACTGGAACTCCTCATGAGCCCTATCCAGCGGAAGTCCCACGTTTGGATCATCCTAGTGCCGCTCCCAGAGTCGGCCCCACGGCAAAACCCGACTGGAATCCCCAGGGAAATTATCCAGCGGATGTCCAAACCAACACACGTCAACTGGCCAGTGACCATACAATTTCACACATAACAAGCAATAAAGCATGAAACACATAATCACACAATGTCCAATGACACAAAATCCAACCACAACCCTCCACTAGGTGTGGTGGAGCACACAAGGGACTAAACCCCAGTTCCAAAGGTTACCTCAATACCGAGCCAATGCTCCATACGTAAGCTCCAAGCTTAATCCGCTCCCATAGCGTCCAAGAGAGGCAACCTAAATGATCAACAACATGATCATCATCAATCACATATAGTCAATTATCTTCACAATAATGCTAACCAACATAACCACTTAAGCCTAAGGCTATTCTTCCATACCATTTTACTTCAATCTCTTTTATAGATCAATTTACCCAAATACATCATGCATCACACGTTTTTTCTTCTCTTTCCACCATATCACACTATACCATCATTCGTTTAAACATCGTTTTCAATCATTCAACCTCAACTACATCACTTTTGCATCATTTTTCCTTACTTTTCTTCATAATTCGGATTCTTCAAAAAGTATGCCCCAAGGCTTTTTCAATTCAATTTAACACTCTCATTCGTCATATAATCATATTAACACATCATGCAACAACTTATCAATCCATTTCTTACACAATTCAATTTTCACAAATCTTAGGCATCATTCAAAAATCCTAAGTTATGAGCATTTTTCACCAATAATTTTTATTGCATTTCTAGCTCAAATACATCATTCTAAGAGATAATCATCTAATGCACATTTTCCATTTGAGCTCTCTAACATCACAAATCTAAGATTAAAGACTTAGAGTTCATATTTCTAGATCTACAAAATCAACCGTAAAAATACTACAAATATACTCACAATCGATGATTGACACTCCTCCAAGGTTCATCCAAGCAAAGAGAAGTCCAATGGCTCCAAGAACACCCAAAACCCCCAATATTTCGAATCTGACCTTGCTCAATAGCGCCCTAAAGAGATGATTTCAAGGCTTGGGAGTACCACCAATGGCTTTAGGAGGTGTTTTACAATAAATTTCAACACCAAAATCAAAGGATTTGGTGGAGAATAACTCAAATGGTGGAAGGAGGAAGAATGGGTTCATGGTGAAATGGGGGAGGAAAGCTCACGGCCAGGGAAAGAAAAAGAAGAAGAAAGAAGGCGTGGGGGGTGTGGACTTAAGTGGACCCTGGTCCCGCGGGTCCCACACGCGATATAACTTTAATCCAATCACTAATTCTGATCACAGATTCTCAATCTACTTTTTTTTCTGGTTCATGACATATTTTTCTTTCCTAAAGATATTGATAAAAATTTCACACTTATCGGTACACTCATACCGCAGTATTTTACACTAGAAAATCACTATTCATCAATTTTTCACAAACTTGCCTATTCACTCAATTTTTGGCCCTGCGTCCATATCTGGCATTATTTTTATCATTTGAGATCCCTAACTCCATTTTTCATGCCTCGGTTTACGTTTTTGGCAAATTACCATTTTGCCCCTGGTACACATTTTGACCCCAATTTCAGGATTTTCACTAATCCTTCCCTTTTAACCCACATTTTATCAAATAAATTCACATTTGAATTTACGAGGTGTTATATTCACCCCACCTTTTTGGAATTTTGTCCGCAAAATCAACTATGCACATATGCTAACTCAGGATACAGCCAGAGAATCTCAGTCTCCCGTCCCCAAGTAGCTTCATCAAGTGTGCGGGCTTCAAACTAAATGTTTACATTTCAATCTTTTGGCTTTTCAGCCTCTTTTCATAATGGCCTTGCATTTCAAAGGCCCGATGGGAGACTTCAAGTCCTCCCCAGTTTCAATATCATCCGATGACACCACATGTGAACAACCAGAGCGCACATCGCAGTTGCGCACTTTCTCTGCTTTACCAAGCCAACTGCTTATCACAAGTCAGGCTACCCAACATATATAGCCCATATTTCTCTTGGCGGTTTATCCTATCTAGCTAACGTACCAACAACTATACCCATAGGGTCATACCACGTTATGTTCAATCTGTGCCACACAGGCAACTATTACTTTTTGACACATTACAGCCATAATTATCCTTATCTGATTTTTATTTCTAGGGAGTATGTACTCTCGTCATCAATTTTCCACATCTCTTATTCCATATTACACTGTTATGGAATCTCACAGCCCCTCAGTGCAATTCACCGAGTAGTCATCTAGTTCACGCTCACTATACTTTTATTCTCTGAGGGAACAATCCCCATTTTTGGCATTTAGCCACAACTCGTATATACACATCTTTTTTTCCTCATGTTCTTACCCTACAACATGCAATTTCACCTCTGCACTTTATCTTTAACAAGCACTATCTCTGTGCTCAACTTTCGAATCTAACTTTACAGGTTTACCAACTTTCACCAAAACGCAATAGCGAATCACTTCCTCAAGGCATTTAACTGGTACCCAATGGACCACACATTACAACTTATACATTACCTCGGCCATTTCAAAGCCTTCAACCACGAATTCACTCATAAAGTTCCATATACTAGATCATACTTACAATTTCAACTAATCATCTCAAAACTTGACACATAGTTCATCATTGATTTCTCCCATTAAAGGCAACAAGCCTAAGATTTCCACTAACAACTTTCTTTAATTACCGTTCCATACTCATGTTATCAATTCCACATGTGTTTCATTCTATACACATCACCTTCATCATCATTTCATTCAACCAGTATGTATCATTCCAAGGTCACATATCATCTCTCTCTCATACCTGTCCCATCATATAGGGATTTTCAAAGCCTAGTTATCATGCCACAAGGACTAAATCCATCACTGTCATTACTTTCATAATTTCATATCGGCTGTTATACAAGTCTCTCGGACTATCCAAAGTACTACTAGCACACTCAATCATATATCTTGGTACCTAGCCAAGAACAACATCAACATTTTGTATTTTCAACACATCTCTCACTATAATCTGCATCTATACAACTCCATCAGTAACTCTACCACCAGGGCAGAGATATCAACCTTTTATTTCACCAAATACCATTCTATCTAACGGCTAGTACCGCACCTTCTTACTTGACTACATCACAATTAATCACTTATCAGAAACCATTGGCCACCAACTTAGCTTAACATCTCGCCATCACAAGCCTTCCCAGAAGACCTTGACTCAATCCATCAGTACTAATCAACTTTCCATTCCCTTCACATAGGGTGATAATCCAACGATTCATTTCACAATTTCCATAGAACCACAATCCCATACTACCACACTTGGTATACGCTCATGCACATCTCCGAGTGCTCACATTCATAATTCAAACTACCATCTCATGGCACCTCACATTTTTCATCATATTTGACATATTACTGTTCACTTACAGTTATCCAAATTCACCTCTTGCGTTCCTCACAAGATACAATCCTCTAATGCAATGGGTAAAAACATCCTTAGGTTTAACCCCTCGAGCTCTTGCTGTCCTAAGGGCCTCAGGTGCAATGCCCTTTTTCTTTCCTAAAGATGTTGATAAAAATTTCACACTTATCGGTACACTCATACCGCAGTATTTTACACTAGAAAATCACTATTCATCAATTTTTCACAAACTTGCCTATTCACTCAATTTTTCGCCCTGAGTCCATATCCGGCATTATTTTTATCATTTCAGATCCCTAACTCCATTTTTCATGCCTCGGTTTGCGTTTTTGGCAAATTACCAGTTTGCCCCTGGTACACATTTTGACCCCAATTTCAGGATTTTCACTAATCCTTCCCTTTTAACCCACATTTTATCAAATAAATTCACATTTGAATTTACGAGGTGTTATATTCACCCCACCTTTTTGGAATTTTGTCCGTAAAATCAACTATGCACATATGCTAACTCAGGATACAGCCAGAGAATCTCAGTCTCCCGTCCCCAAGTAGCTTCATCAAGTGTGCGGGCTTCAAACTAAATGTTTACATTTCAATCTTTTGGCTTTTCAGCCTCTTTTCACAATGGCCTTGCATTTCAAAGGCCCGATGGGAGACTCCAAGTCCTCCCCAGTTTCAATATCATCCGGTGACACCACATGTGAACAACCAGAGCGCACATCGCAGTTGCGCACTTTCTCTGCTTTACCAAGCCAACTGCTTATCACAAGTCAGGCTACCCAACATATATAGCCCATATTTCTCTTGGCGGTTTATCCTATCTAGCTAACGTACCAACAACTATACCCATAGGGTCATACCACGTTCTGTTCAATTTGTGCCACACAGGCATCTATTACTTTTTGACACATTACAACCACAATTATCCTTATCTGATTTTTATTTCTACGGAGTATGTACTCTCGTCATCAATTTTCCACATCTCTTATTCCATATTACACTGTTATGGAATCTCACAGCCCCTCAGTGCAATTCACCGAGTAGTCATCTAGTTCACGCTCACTATACTTTTATTCTCTGAGGGAACAATCCCCATTTTTGGCATTTAGCCACAACTCGTATATACACATCTTTCTTTCCTCATGTTCTTACCCTACAACATGCAATTTCACCTCTGCACTTTATCTTTAACAAGCACTATCTCTGTGCTCAACTTTCGAATCTAACTTTACAGGTTTACTAACTTTCACCAAAACGCAATAGCGAATCACTTCCTCAAGGCATTTAACTGGTACCCAATGGACCACACATTACAACTTATACATTACCTCGGCCATTTCAAAGCCTTCAACCATGAATTCACTCATAAAGTTCCATATACTAGATCATACTTACAATTTCAACTAATCATCTCAAAACTTGACACATAGTTCATCATTGATTTCTCCCATTAAAGGTAACAAGCCTAAGATTTCCACTAACAACTTTCTTTAATTATCGTTCCATACTCATGTTATCAATTCCACATGTGTTTCATTCTATACACATCACCTTCATCATCATTTCATTCAACCAGTATGTATCATTCCAAGGTCACATATCATCTCTCTCTCATACCTGTCCCATCATATAGGGATTTTCAAAGCCTAGTTATCATGCCACAAGGACTAAATCCATCACTGTCATTACTTTCATAATTTCATATCGGCTGTTATACAAGTCTCTCGGACTATTCAAAGTACTACTAGCACACTCAAACATATATCTTGGTACCTAGCCAAGAACAACATCAACATTTTGTATTTTCAACACATCTCTCACTATAATCTGCATCTATACAACTCCATCAATAACTCTACCACCAGGGCAGAGATATTAACCTTTTATTTCACCAAATACCATTCTATCTAACGGCTAGTACCGCACCTTCTTACTTGACTACATCACAATTAATCACTTATCAGAAACCATTGGCCACCAACTTAACTTAACATCTCGCCATCACAAGCCTTCCCAGAAGACCTTGACTTAATCCATCAGTACTAATCAACTTTCCATTCCCTTCACATAGGGTGATAATCCAACGATTCATTTCACAATTTCCATAGAACCACAATCCCATACTACCACACTTGGTATACGCTCATGCACATCTCCGAGTGCTCACATTCATAATTCAAACTACCATCTCATGGCACCTCACATTTTTCATCATATTTGACATATTACTGTTCACTTACCGCTATCCAAATTCACCTCTTGCGTTCCTCACAAGATACAATCCTCTAATGCAATGGGTAAAAACATCCTTAGGTTTAACCCCTCGAGCTCTTGCTGTCCTAAGAGCCCCAGGTGCAATGCCCCACCACTCAGAGGAACTGTCCTTATAATTAACGCAAGAAGAGGTAATATGCCATCGGCCGTACTAACAGTCCCACTAACACGAGGTACTACCTCACACCACATTACTTATACAAAATAATAATAATCTCCGGGAACATAATCCATACGGAGATAGCCATATACTCCGGGCATATAAGCCACACAGAGATAAACACATTCACATCACATCTGTATATAACGGCAAAAAGAGTTTTATACCGATACATAATGGTATACTAATTATATCTTACTTTTGCACCATCCACTATGGCTTTCCAAATATGGTTCTTTTCTCAATAGTCTACTCATTTAACTTGACTAGTCATTAGTCTTAGTCCACAACATAATCATCACCACATGATTCCAACATCTTTCTCATACTTTGACACAAAATTTTCAATTCTTAATAGTACCCATGCTTGGTATAGTTCTAATCCGTTGTCCATCATGACTCATAGCAATTATGCTCAACACTGTAGAAGATCTACTATCTTAAAACAACATTACTTTTTCTCTCAATATTTCACTATGACACTAAGAGTGCCCTCACTTACTAGTCCATGCATTCAGCGCATCAAGACCATCAGAAAAATCTCAACTTCGAGCGGTGCTCGCCTGGGACTTCCAAGAGCAACACCTCTTAGGATCCAATCCACAAGGGAAACCCAGGACAATCTTAATTGTCACATTATTAACAACATGTGTGCTATAACACCTCATAAAGTTAAATGTGTATTTTGAATTATAATGTGAAATTAAAACTGAAGGATTAGTGAAAATTCGAGAATTTTGGCCAAAATGGGCAAAAAGGGCAAAATGGTAAATGATCAGCCATGTATTCTGAGGCATAAAAATTGAGTTGGAGATTTCATATGACAAAAATAATGCTGGAAATGAAATCAGGGCGGAAAATTGAGTGAGTAGGCAAATTTGTGAAAAATTGATGAATAGTGACTTTTTAAGTGTAAGATACTGCGGTATGAGTGTACCGATAAGTGTGAAATTTTTATCAATATTTTTAGGAAATAAAAATATGTCATGGACCAGAAAAATATGTAGATTAAGAATTTAAGATCAGAATTATTGTTGGGATTAAAGTTAAATCGCGTGTGGGACCCGCGTGACCGAAGTCACTTAGCTTCCCACACTTTCCCCCACGCCTTCCTTCTTCTTTTTCTTCTTCCCTCCCGTATCCCCCCTTTCATTTGAAGAACAAAGACCCATTCTCCTCTCTTTCACCATTTAAGCATTTCTCCACCAAATCACTTGGTTTTGGTGTTGAAATTTATTGTAAACCACCTTCTAAAGCCATTGGTGATACTCATAAGCCTTGAAATCATCTCATTGCTGCGTTTTTGGACAAACACAGATCCGAACATTGGAGGTTTCTTGGTGTTTTTGAAGGTTTTTGATCTTCCTTTGCTTAGTGAAGCCTTGGTGGTGTGTCTACCATAGATTGTGAGTATATTTGTGGTATTTTTATGGTTGATTTTGTAGATCTAGAAATTATGCACTAAGTCTTTAATCTTAGATGTGTGATGATAGAGAGCCCAAATGGAAAATGCTATTAGATGAAAATGCCTTAGAATGATGCTTGTGAGCTAGAAATGCTATGATAAATTTTGGTGAAAAAGTGAGATTTTAACTTAGGAAAAATTTGGGAAATTTCATGAAATTTGAGGTTTTGTGTAATTTGGAAAATTGTTGATCATTGCAGGGTGCCTCACACGGACGTGATTGTGGAAGATTGATTTGGAGCGTACGTGTGGAACGGAACTGTTAGTGTTGAGGTAAACCCTTGGAACTGGGGTTTAATCCCTTGTGTGCTCCACCACACCTAGTGGAAGGTTGTGGTTGGATTTTGTGGTTATAGCATTGTGTGATTATGTGCTTTCATGCCATATTGCTTGTTATGTGTGAAAATTGTTTGGTCACTGGCCAGTTGACGTGTGTTGGTTTGGACAGCCGCTGGATAATTTCGCTGGGAATTCCAGTTGGGTTTTGCCGTGGGGTCGACTCTGGGAGCGACACCAGGATGATCCAAACGTGGGACTTCCGCTGGATAGGGCTCATGAGGAGTTCCAGTTGGGTTTTGCCATGGAGTCTTCTCAACCATGGGAGAGGCGCCAGGAAGGTATCGGGAGTTATATGATGGAGTCCTTGAACGTAAATCCAATTGTGGATGTTCTCGGTTGTCTCCAGTTGTTGGTAATATTGTATGTCATGCATATTATATGATGTTATATTTGCACATTGAGTGAGCCATGGGGTGTAGAAAGCCTCTAGTTCCCTTGGTTTACTGAGATATATTTGTATATCTCACCCCGTGTTTGGGGGACCACATTTCAGGGCATTATGAGCCAGGAGGAGCTTCGGGCAAGAAGCCCGCTTAGTGGACAGCGGATTGCATGTGGTGCTGTGAACTTGCATGATATTTTGGAGGAGTCTATGGAGTGCACATAGCATGTCATTTAGTATTTTGAGACTTAGGTCATGAACATATTGCATGATGTGATTTCCATGCTTTTGTAGTGTTCATGATTAAGTTCTAAGTCTTGTTTATTACTGTATATTCATGCCTTGGATAAACTGTATATTTTGAGTGAGCATGGGACTTGTCCATTGCCACATTTCTTGTATTTGAGGCCTTGATACATTATGTTGTAAATGGCTCATTCTTGTTGTAAAATGGCCATGAACTTAAGTACTTTGTAATTGATGCATTCTTGAATGAAAATGCATGATGGAAGGGCCTAGAGCCTACATTAGGGTATGTGTAAGTGTTGTGTGGAGTATTAAGGTGTTAGGAATGGATTACACAACTCTTTTTGGACTTAAAAAGCTGTCAACTGTCATTTTTACTGCATAGTAATCGATTACCCAAGCATGGTAATCGATTACCATGCAACAGGGGACGAAATTATTGCTACTGTCTGCCTGGTAATCGATTACCAGAGGCTTGGTAATCGATTACCTAGTGGAGTACTCGATTACCCAAGCTTGGTAATCGATTACCAGAGAACAGGGGATTGAAAATTGGCTACTGCCTCATTTTGGTAACTGGTGGTAATCGATTACCACCCCCTGGTAATCGATTACCATAGTGTAGATTTTGAAAATTCATATTTTTCTAGACTAAAAGAAAGGGGCTTAACTTAGTGTGTAGAACTCCAAATGGTGCGCGGTTTGAAACCACGCGTAGCTAATGTAAAGGACTATAACATGGTAAGATGTGAGAATAACTTAATGAGTTTGAATGAGTTGACTTAAAAGAAAGGCTTGAGATGTTAGTAAACTGACTGATTCCGCGAGTTGCATTTACAATTATAGTGTGGTTTTAATTGATTACGGAAAAAGTTATTGTTTACGAAAAGGAACGTATTAAAAGAAAAAAGTTACCCGTAATTTAATTAACCCAATTATTGTGATTGTAATTGCGCTTAATATCATAATCAATGTTAACAATATCGGTACGTAACGGGCTGTTACATTTTATGGTATCAGAGCAGTTTTGTGAGGGAAACTCTGATTGTGTATGTTGTATCTTGTGTTCCATAGCTATCTGTGAACTATTTATGATTAATGTATATGTGATTCCTCAATGTGGGTCTGATCAACTCATTCCTTTGTGTTACATGTACAGATATCATGAGTAGGGCGCGTGGTCGCCGTGGGGCACGTGGTGCAGGTCCTTTGCCATCGGATCCGATCACTGCAGTCCTGAATGCTCTGCAGGCGGAGACAGCTGCAAATAGAAATATGACTGAAAACCTGATGAAGACTAATCAGGATATGATGCAAGCCTTTATGGCTGAAATGAGGGCTGATAGAAACCGTCCTAGGAGGGATGATTCACCTCCACACACGGCTACGGTGACTCCTACACCGACGCCATCTGTTACTCCTCAACAAAGGGAGAGTGGGGCTAGTCACCACACTGGTGAGGCTAGTCATCATACCACTGACCCTAGCTATGTTCCTGATCCGTCATCTGTTGCTCAATCCACTGGGGTTGCAGGGCAGATAATTGATAATGCTGATGATGAGCGTAGGCTCATATCCTTTAGGAAACATAAGCCACCCGCATTTCTGGGGTCAAGGGACCCAAAGGAGGTTACTACTTGGCTGAGGGGAATGGATAAGATTTTCCAAGTGATGAGATGCCAAGATCCGCAAAAGTTATTGTATTCTGTTTATATGCTGGAGGGTGATGCCCAGGAGTGGTGGGACAATGTGTCTCGCCCATATGCTATTCAGGGTGAAGAAATTTCTTGGACTATGTTTGAAGGTTTGTTTCACGAAGAATATTTTCCCCGCGATGTCCGGGAGGCAAAGCAAGGTGAGTTTGATAGTCTTGTGCAGGGGGTCATGACTGTGGATGCCTATGTGGCAAAATTTAATGAACTTGTAAAGTTTGCAAATTATGGAGGTACTCTACCTACTTTGGAGTTTTTTGTCAGCTAAATTCCAAAGAGGACTGAATGAAAAGATTGCTAAGAGAATGTCTAATACTGCGGTGAGAAACTTTGCTGATTTGGTGACCCAATGTAAGAGGGTTGAGACTGTGTATGGTAGGTATCCGAAATCTGATGGGCCAAAGGTGTTAGCATATGGGTGTCCTAGAGACAATCTTTTGATTAAATAAAGGACACTAGATGTAGAACTTTGTTTGTCGCAAATAAATAAAAGCACTATTTATTCAGTTTCATATTGTGTCTCGATATTACTGTTAATATTATATGAACGAACTGGATAAACCCCTTGGAATAGAACAAGTATCTCTTGAGTATCTGTGATGAGATCACGATCATGAGGATTCAAGGATATTGCATGTCTATTCCTAATTATATGTTCCTAGTCTAGAGACACTGAGTTTGGGGATCAGTGATCTCGAGTAAAGACTAGTACGACTTATCTACTTGTATATGGATACAAGGTAAAGACCTCATGAGCTGCAGATATGGAGATATCTTAGCTAAAGTCGTGGGTGGACCTATAAGAGTATAGCTCGCACTGAACAGACCCAAAAAGAGACTCTATGAGGAAATCTCACAGATAGTGTCATTAGAGTAATCTCTTTATGTTTGGGTATGTCTTTCCTTAGACCAGAAGTTATTACCTAGACTGTGTTCTTGAAGGCATGTTTTGATTGTATACCTCGTCTGCCTGAAACATGGAGACTCATAGGTATACTGTTGGGCGTGTCCTTAAAGGGCACAGGGCTAGGGTAATAAGCTGAAGGAATTCGTCAAATCTTTGTGAGAGATTAGGTTATCTGTAAACCGGAGAAATCAGGATGACATTTACAGGGACTCAGGAATCTATGCATAGTAAAAGAGATCATGAGATGATCTGCCTTTTGAGTCAGTAAATTGAAGATTCCCTATTTCGAATAAAGCTTACCCTAAACCGCAGGGGTTGATACATTTCCATACCCTAGGTTAATGGGAAGATAACCGAGACGAAGGGAAATACATACGGCAACCAAATATGTGCAATAGGTTGATCAAGTCATTAATCTGACTAGTTCTGGGGCAACAAAGCATTGCTAGTGCTCTGTGTTGTCATTAATTGGGTTGTGGGCTTGTTGGGCCCAAGCCCAGTTATGTCAGAAGCTAAGTTGGACCTAATGGGTCACACACTAACACCTTGTAGTCATGATGGACTAGCTTTAAAGGTATTGGGCCTAATAATGGTTGTTAGCCCAAGAAGCTGTTTGGAAGCCCACCTTAATGGGTGGGTGGTGCATGGAGTTTAGTAATGGGCTTGGATAGTCCAAGCCATTATTAATTAATTTAATTACTTAAATTAATAATCAAATATTTGAATTTTGAATTTTGAATTTGAAATTTGAATTTTGAAATTTGAATTTAGAATTTGAATTTCGAAATTCGAATTTTGAATTTGAAATTTGAAATTGGAAATTTGATTTTTGAAATTTGAATTTGGATTTGAATTTTGAAATTCGAATTTTGAATTTGAAATTTGAAATTTGAAATTTTGAATTTTGAATTTGAATGTTTGAACGTTTGAATTCAAGTGTTTGAATTTGAATTTGAATTGGTTTTGAAAAGTTGTTTCATAACAAAATGATAAGACAGGATCTTATTGGAGCATATTCCTTGGATCAAGAAGCATCTTTGAAGGCACTTCCTTGGCTGTTTGGTGCGCAATTTTTAGGTGATAAGAATGTCATCTTATCACTTAAAACAAACCTCCATTCAGATTTGGTGGTTGAGGGAATCAGTGGGTGAGTTGATTCAAATTTTGAATGCAACTACTCAATGTATTTGGACCCCTTCTAGGGCTGAATTATGCGCATGAGAAGTATATACTATATGATAGTTTATGAATTTAAGTTTAAATTATTTTGAACTTAATTTCATGTGGATAAGATTGGAGGTTGTTGGCAAAGTTAGTTTTGCAATAGCTCCACCTTATCTCACTGTTCTATGCGCAAATTTCAAAGAGATTTGAAAGTTTGTTTTTCATTTTGAATGATTTAAATCCCTCCTCCTCTCCAAGTGTGCGCATATAACATGACTTGTTCCTCACCTTAGGGTTTTTGTGAAAACCTAGCCAAATCTCCTCCATCTATGCACCATTCTGTAGGGTAGCTCACTACACCTTTCCAAACAGAATACCTAGCCTCCACCTTCACCACTTGTGCGCATAGCAAGCCTCACTGTGGTGTTCATCTGGTGGCTTTCAAGAAAGGGTTCTTGCATCATTGATGAACGGTGGTGTGGATCACCATTAGAGGTTTTGAACCCTTCAAGCCTGACATATGATCTCCCTGACTGATCAGGCCAAAAACAAGGTAACATCATGCTGTCTTAAAGCATGAACCTATGTGTGCACGTATGTTCCGCAGTAAAATTTTTGTTTTACACCTTACATGCATCGGCCTTCAAAGGCCAGTTTACTTTCAAGTGGTATCAGAGCCCGGTTGCTTTACCATCGACGGGTGATGGTACCTTGTTTGTGAAAAGAGTTTTTCACGGTCAAAAATCTTTAAAGGGTTAAAGTTTAAATTCTGCATATGGATTTTGAATCACAAATCCTTTAAAGTGTTAAAGTTTTTGTTTTTATGAACATGTAAATTTGATTCTGTGTTCATAAAACATTATGCATCATGGTTTAGTTTCTTTTTCTTTATGAAAGTTTTAAAAGGAACACCCTTTTTGAAAGGGTAGATTCGGCCATGGAGGGTACTAAGAGTACCTTGAATGATTTCTTATTTTTCTCCATGAATTGTGTCATGTTTATATGCATGAAATTTTGTGACAAAATTTATCATATAGTCACCTATATGATTCGGCCATGTAGGGGTTCATGGCTACATGCATGGTTTAATTTTGTTTTCTTTGAGAAAGAATTAACAAAATTTGAATTGAAATTATTTTTTAAATTCGGCCAATGAGAAATTTAAGATTACGAATCTTGATGTTTAAATGTTAAATGTCAAAATACATGTGAAAATGTTATGTGATAATATAATGTTTGTGTTTGCAAGTTTTGAACTTTTCAGGTACAAACAGGAAGAGGATGGTCATGGTGCCCGGATTTGAATTTTTTTGAATTTTAAATTAATGTGTAATCGCGCATTTTAATTTACAAGTGTATTTGTAATTTAAATTTTGTAATTTTGTCCCTCCAAAATGTTATGGAGTTTCTTTAATTATTTGTAATTAGAGAAATAGGCTAGTGGCGTATAGACGACAAGCGGCCGTTGCTTAAAGAAGCAAAAAGGACAAAAGCGCGAGCACCATGGCTATCTCAATATAAACTGTTTATATGCATGTATGATTAGAACGTCTAGTATGCATAAATTGGGCAAACCGCGTTTTGTATGGTTATTATGTTTGTCCAATAGCGACTAGTGTATACCGATAGATGTTTGACATAGGTAACGACTAGCATGATAACTTACAATATGCGTTTGATGGGACCTAATTAACCCCAAGATAAAAGGAACCCTTAAAAGGAATAAATAATTAAGCATATGATTACCTCCCACCACCAATGCTACTCAAAACTCTTCTACATAGTGGTGCTCCACAACTCAGTTGGGACCCACTATTTCGTTGGGCTAGAGTAGTGTTTGAAGTGTAAGACACTTAGGGTGCTGGTTTAATGCTTAACTAAGACATAAGTTGCAGGCACAGCCGGGCTTATGTGCTTAGGGTAATGGTGCTAGGTTGGTTGCATGAGATGCACCACTAAGTGACAAAGAGTTGTTAACCTAATGTTAAGAGAGGGTATGAGATACTGTTGATAAAGATCAACCCTTTATTTAAATTAATCTTGCGGTCTCAGACAGAGATTGAAATAAATAATCGCACTCTTAATCCCACTAAGGTAAAATCTAAAGTAGATTAACCCTAAGTCAAAAGGAAGGGTCATTGACTTAGATAAAATAGTGGGAGGGGCAAATTATTTCAAGTCTTTAATAATTTGCTTTTAACTACATAACCGTATATTAACTAAAACTATCTTTACATCCTTTTCAGCTTATAGTATGACTAATCCACTGTCACTGCGTTCAGTACTCGATACGAATAAACTGACCGGTTCAAATTTTATGGACTGGTATCGGAACCTAAGAATAGTTCTAAGGGCCGAAAAGATTGCCTACGTTTTAGATGCTGTAATACCCGTGGCTCCACGGGAAGGGGAAGAAGGGTTTGCGGAATTTGATTTCGTAACCCACCAACAGCACTTGGATGACAATGTGATGGCAGTATGCATCGTGTTGGCATCCATGTCGCCTGAACTGCAAAAGCAGCATGAGCATATGGATGCTCCTTCTATTATCGTACATCTCAAGGAGTTGTATGATATTAAAGGCAGGCATGAGAGGTATGAGGCCTCAAGAGAACTGTTCTCTTGTAGGATGACTGAGAGCATGTCTGTTGCCAGCCATGTTCTCAAGATGATCGGGCTGATTGAGAAGCTAGGAAACCTAGGCTTCATCATGGATGCCGAGCTAAGTAATGACTTAGTCCTCACCTCACTTCCACCTTCCTTCAGTCAATTCATCATGAATTACAATATGCATGGGATGCAAGTAAGCTTGCCTGAGTTGTTAAGCATGTTAACAACAGCTGAAGTGTCTATCAAGAAGGATAGGACACAGGCTCTTTTGATTGGTGGGCCTAGCAAGGCCAAGGGAAAGGGTAAGGAGCCTGCAAAAGGTGACCCCCTTAAGCCCAAAGGAAAATCCAAGAAGAAGAAGGGCAAGAAGAAGGGTAAGAAGGCACCTAAGGACAAGGGTGATGCTGAGTGCTTCCATTGTGGCAAGAAAGGCCACTGGAAGAGGAATTGTCCGGACTACCTGAACAATGTGAAGGACAAGAAGCATGGTGATGCTTCTGCCTCAGGTATTTTCATGATTGAGATAAATTATTCTTATGCTAATCCATTCTCATGGGTATTGGATACCGGATGTGGTTCTCATATCTGTAATATGTTGCAGGTACTTAGGAGCCCAAGGAGATTGGATAGAAACGAGGTGGATCTCCGCGTTGGTAATGGAGCAAGAGTTGCTGCTCATTCAGTTGGAGATGCTGACCTTATTTTGCCTACAGGCCTTTTATTGCATTTGAATAATTGTCTTTATGTTCCGCAAATTTCTAGAAACATTATTTCAATTTCTTGTTTAGAACAAGATGGATATACTTTCAGTATTAGGGATGGTACTTTTTCTATCATTTTAAATGATATGGTTTACTGTAACATCCCGCATAATTAGTAAAATACATAAGTACTATAGGCTATGTGTACATGTGTAGAATTCGGATGTATGGTTTATGTGTAATGGCTTGTGAATTGTATAACCTTTAACCCTTGGATAAGACTAAGGTAATTAATTAAATTAAATCTTAGGAGGGTACATATGTAGACATGTAAATTTAATCTTATGAGTAATGTGAGTGTGTGTTAGAAGGCATTAGTGTTTGGATGTGGGCTAGTGTGTGTGTGTGGACTAGTTAATATTGGACTTGTGTGATTGGATTTTTGGTGTGTGGCCAATGGCCCAAGGATGGCCTTTGAACCTACCTTGTTTTAGCCCAAAGTTGTAACCACTTATCCTCCTTAAAGCCTAGTCCAACAAGGCTGCCTTGTGCAGCAAGGAACACTACTTGGCTAGTTGTTTTTCCCCTTTTCATGCGCACAAGAGAGTGTGATTAAGGACTTAATAAGCTGCCATTTTCCCTTGTTAAACCGCCACCTCACCTTGTTTAGGCATCACTTGATTTAAACCTCATTGCATGGGAGACACATGGACCTTTGAGCATGATTTTAGGCTGCATATTTCTCCATTTAGGCGCACATGGGAGGGGCCTTGGTGCAGATTTTTCTTATGACACAAACTGCCTAACTTGTTGACTTGGAGAACCACTTACACCCTCCATCATGACACTGTTTTGTGCAGATTTTTGGCAAGGCTTTTGCAGCCCATCATGATCCAAACCTGCCTTGTTTTCACATGCATCATAAGAGGATTTTTGGCTGCATTTTCATCATTTTGTGCAGCTCCAAAATCTGAATTTGGGCTGTCACAAAACTGCACTCTTGATGCACCTCTTTCCCCCTCATCATTGCGCACCAAGGCTGCCTAAGTGCAGATTTTTGGGCTGCCACATAGTTGTTTTCCTTGTTGACTTAGCAAAGCTCTTACATGTACTCATAATGCACCTCTCTTCCTCTCATAATTTGCGCACCAAGGACTGCATCAAGGCAGATTTTTGGCTGCCACCAAGTTGAATTGCTTGTTGACTTAGTGAACCTTTTGCATGTGTTCATGATGCACCTTTTCCACCCCACTTCATGCGCATAATTTGGTCAATGGTGCAGAAAATTTCTCTGACCTTGGACAGCCCCAAATCTGATCATATCACCCCTCACTCTTTGCATGTAAATAGAGTAAATTAGAAGCAAACCCTTGCTTGATTCAGCCTTGTATGCAGCCCCATCCTCTCAAGAAATCAGAATTTTCCATGATGGTTAATCATAGCAACTCCTCTCCTCTCTCCCTTTAAATTTGCGCACAAGAGGGGGCTGCCCCATTCACTTGTGCAGCCAACTCTCCTCCTCCTCCTCACTCCCTCTAGCCGCACCAACAAGCCACCTTGGAGCAAGAAGACTTTGCCAAGCCAACTCCCTCCTTCCCTCACCTCAACCATACACCAAGCTAGTGCTAGCCTTGTTCCTCACCTTGTTGCGCATAGAACCTCTTAGGAAGTGTGGACTTGTGTGTAGTGAAGCTAGAAGGTGGTGTGACTCTTGACTTTGAAGGGTGTGCTACAAGAGGTAGGCCTTGAACTTAGAACTCTTTCTTTGTGTAGCCATGTATGTATGCTTGAAGGTCTCCTTGTATATGTGTTGCTTTGGATCCTTGGTTGAGCATGATAAAAGTATAAGTATGGAGTCATTTCATGATGAATTGTATGCATAAAAATCTTATGGTTATGTTTAAGCTTATGCCACTATGGAGATGCCACTGTTTTAAAGAAGAAATGTGCCACTGTTTCGGTTTGATGTGCCACTGTTTTGAAGATGAAATGCCACTGTTTCGGTCCCTCAAAATCACCATTATATGCCACTGTTTCTGCACCTAAAAGCCACTGTTTCTGCACTTAAAAGCCACTGTTTCTGCACATTAGATGCCACTGTTTCTGCACATTACATGCCACTGTTTCTGCACATTACATGCCACTGTTTCTGCACATTATATGCCACTGTTTCTGCACATGTATGTCACTGTTTTAGTGCTCCTTAAGCCACTGTTTTTATGCATGAAAGGCCACTGTTTTAGCCATGAAATGCCACTGTTTCCATGCTTAAAATGCCACTGTTTTTATGCATAATATGCCACTGTTTAGTCCATAATATGCCACTGTTTCAATGCCCAAAAACCAAGATTTATGCCACTGTTTTGGAAGTTCAAAGTGCCACTGTTTCTGTTTTAAAAACGCCACTGTTTCTGTTTTAAAAACGTCACTGTTTCTGTTTAAAACGTCACTGTTTTGCTGCTGTAAACACTGCTGTATGTTCACTGTTTTGCTGCTGTAAACACTGTTGTATGTTCACTGTTTTGCTGCTGTAAACACTGCTGTATGTTCACTGTTTTGCTGCTGTAAACACTGCGGTATGCTCACTGTTTTGCTGCTGTAAACACTGCTGTATGTTCACTGTTTTGCTGCTGTAAACACTGCTGTATGTTCACTGTTTTGCTGCTGTAAACACTGCGGTATGCTCACTGTTTTGCTGCTGTAAACACTGCTGTATGTTCACTGTTTTGCTGCTGTAAACACTGCTGTATGCTCACTGTTTTGCTGCTGTAAACACTGCTGTATGCTCACTGTTTTGCTGCTGTAAACACTGCTGTATGCTCACTGTTTTGCTGCTGTAAATAGCCACTGTAAATGATTAGTTGTAATTGATTTAGGTGCGCTTAAGAAGTGAGATACTTCGCTGCGGTTTGGTAATAGTTAAGGCAAGCAAAGGTAAGTGTCAGGCGATGATGCCTAATGTGACTATTGACTACTGTTATAGAATTGTAACATGATGCTCCATATGCCGTAAAAATATTATGTTCCATTATGATGAAAGGAAACTGCCTAAAATGTGCCTGAGGGCTATATGATTATGAGGTAAAGACGTTATGTGGCAGCATAACGCATATGAAAGGTATATAAGCATGCATCTTACATTATACCGCATTTTTACGCTTTGTGTGTGAAAGCATAGCATGTCATGCATGTAACAAGATCATTTAGGCCTTGTTTTAGAATAGTTATGTACAGGACCATGTGTTTGAGCAAGCATCATATAGGCATCCCCAAGGTACCGGGGTATGGGACACTTGGCATCAGTCCGCATAGGCCCACAGATGGAATCCACATGGAGCTCAGGTGCCAAGGGTATATTTGATTCCACTGTGAAGTGCGCGCACGACGGTGCTAAAAGCGCAAATTAAAGGCGTTATATACGCAATATATGAATATGATAAAAAGGAAAGGAACAAGGATATGTTGAAGTGACTGTTTATGATTTTGTGCCTAGTTAATATTGTTATATTATTGGTTTTATTGCCACACTACTGGGATTATTCTCACCCCTTCGGGGCTGCTATTTTTCCAAAATGGCAGGAGGACGCAAGAGCATTTGAAGGAGTAAAATTTTGCTGTTGATTGCTGATGCGTGGATTATCAGTGTTGCTGTTTGTTTAAATGGATAACTGTAATGATTAATGTTTTGGTACTTTTGGATGACTGTAGTCTTTATCATAATCATGTTAGCTTGAACTTTTATGAACAATGGCTATTTTGGAAAACCTTTGTGAAAAGAATTTAAGTGTTGAAATTTTTATACGGATGTGTATACTGCTTTGTTAGCTCATGTGACGTTAACGACTCTAATTCCGCTTAGCAAACGACTCTCTTGGATGCATACAAGGGAGGGCGTTACACTAATTGGTATCAGAGCAGTTTGGTCCATGGATTTGCTTGTGTTTGATTGAATTGATTGTTGTTTGTGTTTATCTGCTGATTGACTGTCTAAATGTGCTATAGTTTAAGTATATGTTAGCTAGGATAGTTAGATGGTTTAGACTGTTCTGTGATAAGACACGGATGCATAGCTAACTTGTCCGAATTGAACTCGAGTACCTACTTGGGACTGCTGCCATGAATAACTTGCGGTGAGCCTGATCAACTCATTTCCTGGTATTGTGAGTGCAGAATCATGGCGGGTGGTCGCGGTTCAACTCGGGGAAGGACTGGCGATGCGGAAGAGGATCTTATCACTACCATTGGGGGACTGGCAACGTTCATCCAGAATATGAGCCAAGAATGGCGCGACCATAGGCAACAGAATCAGAACCAACCCCCACTGCATGAAAATGCAGAAGAAATTGCCCTCCGGAGGTTGAAAGACTTCCGCAACTTCCAACCACCTACCTTTGAGGGTGAGGACAACCCTGAGGCTGCAGCAAAGTGGCTGCAGATGATCGAGCATATCTTTGAACGCATGGCATGCCCGGAAGCGCAGACGTACCAGCTGATGGGAGAAGCTTTAACATGGTGGACTGGTGCGAGGGCTCTGCTGAGAGCTCAGGACGTGGAACTAACATGGGCCGTGTTCAGACAAGTATTTCTGGATAAGTATTTTCCTAAGGCAATGCGAAGGATGAAGCACACTGAACTGCTGTCGCTTAGGCAGGGCAACATGACGGTTAATGAGTATATTGCAAAGTTTGGGCAGCTGATCGAGTACGCCAACTTTGACCGGAACATTTATGACGAAGAATGGCAGGTGGAGAAGTTCGAGAGCGGACTGCATCCGGAAATCCGCAAGCTCATCTTGACGACGGCTAATCGTACACTTCCAGAACTCATCAACCAGAGTCGTCAGGCAGAAGGAATCATTCTGGAGGCCAAGAACTTGAACAAGCCACCACCACAGTTCCACGGAGGAAACCGAGCAGGCAGATTCTTCAGGGCGGCACCTGGTAGGGGTCGAGGCAGAGGTACGCCGTTGCAGGCGCGGCCTGGAAATTTTAAGAGAAACTTTACGGTGGGTCAATCATCGACTGGACGTCAGGGCGCGACTGTTTGTGCCACATGTGGAAGGAATCATTTCGGAGTCTGTCGCAAGAACAACAATGCATGCTTCAGATGCGGCCAGCAAGGTCATTTTGCTTACAAATGTCCCCAGAACGTTGATCAACAGCCTCCGCAAGCTCGGGTGTTCACTTTGGATGCGAATGAAGCGCAGAAGTTTCCCAACCTGATCAAAGGTAATGTCACTCTGAATGGTCACCCAATTTCTGTTATCTTTGATTCTGGAGCGTCTGGCTCTTTTATGGCAAAGCATACTGCCTTGAGAATAGGCATCACCCCAACCCCGTTACCTTATGAGTTACACATCAGCACACCTACTGGTGGATCGTGCACAGCCTCAGAGATCTGCAGAGGTGTTACCTTGCAGTATGAAGGGAACACGTATACGGTTAACTTGGTGGTCCTGCCGGTATTCAACTTCGATGTGATTATCGGTATGGACTGGCTGACGGAAAACGGGATAACATTGGACTGTCGAGCGGGGAAAGTTGTTGTTCCTGCGAAAGATGGTAATTTTCAACCTTTCTCTCTCATTTCCTTATTGCAAGTTAGAAAAGAGCTCCGCAAGGGAGCAGCAGGGTATCTTTTGTCGATCGAGGCTGAGACCTCAGTTGACAATCCAATTCAGAATGTACCGGTAGTTAGAGAATTCGAGGAGGTATTCCCGGATGAAATACCTCGATTGCCTCCTCATAGGGAAATAGAATTTTCGATCGAACTTGTTCCTGGAGTTGGACCAATCTCCATTGCTCCGTATCGTATGGCGCCGTTGGAACTGCGAGAGTTGAAGAAGCAGATAGAAGAGCTTTTGGCAAAGGAATTCATCAGACCGAGTACTTCTCCCTGGGGTGCTCCAGCCATCTTGATTAAGAAGAAGGATGGAAGTTTACGTCTGTGTGTAGATTACCGCCAGCTGAACAAAGTAACGGTGAAGAATAAGTACCCGCTACCGAGGATCGACGATTTGATGGACCAGCTGAGAGGAGCCAGAGTCTTTTCCAAGATAGACTTACGATCGGGATACCATCAGATCCGGGTCAAACCGGAGGATATTCCGAAAACAGCTTTTAGGACTCGTTATGGGCACTACGAATATCAGGTGATCCCATTCGGACTTACGAATGCTCCAGCGGTATTCATGGACTACATGAACCGCATTTTCCGCCCGTTTCTTGATCAGTTCGTAATTGTGTTTATCGACGATATCCTGATTTACTCAGCTAATGAAGAGCTGCACGCGGAACATCTGAGGATTGTCTTGCAAATCTTGAAGGAGAAGCAGTTGTACGCGAAACGGTCGAAGTGCGAGTTTTGGCTCAAAGAGGTCCAGTTTCTGGGCCACGTCATTTCATCAGAAGGTATCGCGGTGGACCCCAGCAAAGTTGAAGCTGTCATGAATTGGGAACGACTCAAGACTGTCACCGAAGTAAGAAGCTTCTTAGGTCTGGCTGGATATTATCGAAGGTTTATCCAGAATTTCTCTCAGATAGTGCAACCCCTCACCCGTCTCACTCGGAAGGACAAGCCTTTTGAGTGGACTGAAGCTTGTGAAGAATGTTTCTTGGAACTAAAGAGCAGATTGACAAGTGCTCCCGTACTCACGATTCCGGATCCTACTCAAAAGTTCGAAGTGTACTGTGATGCGTCGCTGAAAGGACTTGGATGCGTGTTGATGCAGGATCGTATGGCGGTAGCTTACGCATCTCGACAACTTAAGCCTCACGAAGAAAATTATCCTACGCACGATTTGGAGTTAGCAGCTATAGTGTTCGCACTTAAAATCTGGAGGCACCACTTGTATGGTTCGCAGTTTGACGTGTTCAGCGATCATAAGAGTTTGAAGTACTTGTTCGACCAGAAGGAGCTGAATATGCGGCAACGTCGGTGGATGGAATTTCTGAAGGACTACGATTTTGAACTTAAATACCACCCAGGAAAGGCAAACGTGGTAGCTGACGCCCTGAGTAGGAAGACACTACACACTGCAACTCTGATGATGGAAGAATTGAAGTTGTTTGAGGCCTTTCGAGACTTGAACTTATCGGTAGACGAAAGAGGGAACAGCATAAGATTGGGAAATATAAAGGTGGAGAATGAACTGATCAGTAGAATTAAGGAGGCTCAGAAGGATAAAGAGTTAGTCCGCGAGTTGGTTGGTAACCAAGAGGTAGTAAAGGATGAGAATGATGTCTGGAGATTCCAAGGACGGCTGGTTGTGCCGAATGAAGAGTTGAAGCAAGAAGTTATACAGGAGGCTCACAAGGGTAAGTACGCAGTTCATCCTGGATCCACGAAGATGTACCACGATTTGAAGACCTCGTTTTGGTGGCCGGGTATGAAGCGTGATGTTGCGGAGTATGTATCTCGATGCTTAACTTGTCAGAAGGTGAAGTACGAACATCAGAAACCGTCGGGACTCCTTCAACCTTTGGAGATTCCCGAATGGAAGTGGGACAGTATTTCGATGGATTTTGTAGTTGGACTTCCTCGGACGCGAGAAGGATATGATTCTATCTGGGTGATTGTCGATCGTTTAACGAAGTCAGCTCATTTCTTGCGTGTTAAAACCACATATGATACAGAGAAACTTGCCAGAATTTATCTGCAGGAGATTGTGAAGCTGCACGGAGTTCCTACGAGTATTGTCAGTGATCGTGATCCCAAGTTTACATCTAAGTTTTGGGAATCCTTTCAAAGAGCATTAGGGACCCAATTGAGGTTGAGTACTGCTTATCATCCGCAGACCGATGGTCAAACGGAACGCACCATTCAAGCCTTAGAAGACATGTTACGAGCATGTGTTTTGGAGTTAGGAGGCAGCTGGGATAGCTATCTTTCCTTGATTGAATTCGCTTACAACAACAGTTACCACTCCAGTATTCAGATGGCACCGTATGAAGCTTTGTATGGGAGAAAATGCAGATCCCCTTTATGTTGGACTGAAGTGGGTGAGCGAAGTATGTTAGGACCTGATCTAATTCAAGAAACATCCGAACAAGTAAAGAAGATTCGAGAAAATATGCAGCGAGCTCAGGCCAGACAGAAGAGTTATTACGACAAGCGTCATAAGCCCCTATCTTTCGAAGTCGGAGATCATGTATTTTTGAGAATCACACCTACTTCGGGACTCGGAAGGAGAATGGGAGTAAAGAAGTTAAGTCCACGGTACTTAGGACCGTATCTGATTATGGACCGGATTGGAGAGTCTGCATACCGGTTGGCTTTACCACCCAATCTGTCAGGAATTCACAATGTATTTCATGTGTCACAGCTACGGAGGTATCTCTCTGATCCATCTCACGTGTTACAGCCGGAAGAAGTAGAACTGAAAGAAAATCTGACTTATCAAGTGCAACCGTTCCAAATTCTTGAAAGATCCGTCAAGCGACTCCGTTCTAAAGAGATTCCGTTGGTGAAGGTATTATGGAACAACAGATCGGCAGCTGAAGCCACTTGGGAGCGCGAGGACGACATTCAGAAACGCTATCCAGAACTGTTTAGCTCTTAAGTAAGTTTATTTTGCGGACAAAATTCCTTTTTGGTGGGGAGAGTGTAACATCCCGCATAATTAGTAAAATACATAAGTACTATAGGCTATGTGTACATGTGTAGAATTCGGATGTATGGTTTATGTGTAATGGCTTGTGAATTGTATAACATTTAACCCTTGGATAAGACTAAGGTAATTAATTAAATTAAATCTTAGGAGGGTACATATGTAGACATGTGAATTTAATCTTA
>JAVKPL010012219.1:0-58136 GCA_032173675.1 Gastrolobium villosum | reverse complement strand
CAAAAGATAAATATATCAATAAAAACTCAATCCATTGTATCAGGGGTTCACAAATGTTCGTGACCCTAACTACAGCAAAGATAGATCTAGCCAACCATGACTGATCTTGAAAAAGAAAACATAAAATGAAATAAAAAGAAGAAGAAAAACTAGAAGAACATGAAGATCATGAAGAACACGAAGAACTTCGAAGAACTCCAAGAACTCCGTATTCTCCTCTGAAGAAATCTGAATTGTGAGGAATGGAGTGTAGCATCCGCTGAATGTGTGGAGGGGACCCCTTCAAATAGCAGCCAATTAGGGTTTCCGTGCAAATTACGAAAATATCCCTCTGATAACGTTTAGAATTAAATTACACTTATTACAAAAACGGAAGAATTAAATTACACTTTATTACAAAAACGTATAACGGAAATATTAAATTAAATCAGATTTGAATTCAGATTTTGAATTCAAATTCTGAATTCAATAGTGGTGCGATCCTCTGGCGCCTTGTTCGATCTCTCGCGCGGTCTTTCCTTCTTTGTTTTTCAAATTTTGAATTTCTTCACCTCTTAACCTATAAAAATATAGAAAAATCAGTGAAAGTGTGTCTGAACATGGATTGTTAATAATTCATTAAAAATAATAACCTTTATTACTGAATTACTGTCAAATCCTTATTCTTTTTACTCTGAAATATCTATATGATGAAGGCATATCACGAGGCGAACCGGATAGCCGCAGCTGAGGTTCGTGAAGCGAACCGGAGGACCACTGAAGAAGTCCTCGAGGCGAACAGGATGGCGAACATGACAATGATGAGAGTCATGTTGGAGGAGTTGAGGGCTGGTCCTGCTGTCGGCCAGGCTCCACCGCCACCGCCGCCGCCGCCTCCACCTAGTAATCGGGAGGGGAGCCATAGCCAGATTGGCAGTGCTGCTCATGTTGCTGAGTCAGTGGAGACCTTGGCAGAGCCTGCTGGGGATCGTGATGCTATTGATCGTCGGCTGAATGCTTTCAGGAAGCATAAGCCACCTGTGTTTGAGGGGTCTTTAGATCCTATTGCTGCGGCGAGATGGCTGCAATCGATGGACAAGATATTTCAGGTCATGCAGTGTACTGACCCCCAGAAGCTGATGTTCGCGACTTATATGCTGGAGGGCGATGCCCATGAGTGGTGGACGAACACCTCTCGGGCTTTCAGGATGCAGGGTCGTGTTATGATACTTTCCCTTCGATGCTCAGGAGAGGAAACAGGGGGAATTTGATCGTTTGGTTCAGGGCTCGATGACTGTAGATGAGTACTTGGCCAAGTTCAATGAGCTGGTGAAGTTTGCACACTTCCGGATGGTTCCTCCTACTCCGACGTTTCTGGCTGCTAAGTTCCGCAGAGGACTTAGTGAGGTGATTGCCGAGCACATTGCTGGAGCTGCTTCGAGGGATTTTGGTACACTGGTTCAGCAGTGTAAGGACATTGAGGATGTTTGTGTGGCAAGCAAGGCCAAGAGGGCCAAGGTCGATGAGACCAAGGGGACTGTTGTTTCTACTCCTGCTCCTACATCCTGGAAGGACAGGAAGTTTGCTGGAAAGGGCAAGGGCAAGCAGTTGGCGACTAGGCAGGCGCCTGGTCAGTTCAAGAGAGCCGCTTCACAGCAGGGGAGTTCAGTCAGGCCTCCTTCCACTCCGAGGTGTGCGGGGTGCGGGAAGGAGCATGTTGGTCGTTGTGTTTCTGGTCAGCTGATCTGTTTCCAGTGTGGCAAGGAGGGCCACTTCTCCAGAGACTGTCCGTCGTCGACGGCGAGAGCTGCAGCTGTTCGGGCAGTTCCTTTGCAGATGGTTCCGATGGCTACTACTTCTGCACCTACACTGCCACCTGCTTCGGGGCGAGTGTACACCTTGGATAGGCAGCAATCGGACCGCGCTCCGAACCTTGTTAGAGGTACCGTGTCTATTGGTGATTCTTCTGTTGATGTATTGTTTGATTCCGGGGCTACGCATTCGTTTGTGGCAACCCCGATTGCTTTGGGGCTTGAGCTGCCCATGTCTGTGCTTTCTCCACCGCTGCGGGTGACCACCGCCACCGGAGAAAAATGTTTGACCTCCACTGTTCATCGCGATGTAGCGTTTCAGTGGGATGGCCGTGACTTCTCGGTAGATCTGATAGGATTGCCGATGGCCAACCTAGAGATTATTCTGGGCATGGATTGGTTGTCCAGAAACTGTGCATTGATTGATTGCTGTGCCAAGAGAGTGGTGATGTCTCCGTGTGATTCCACAGCTAGTTCCTCGCCATTTATTTCAGTGCTGCAGGCTAGGAGGGCCTTGAGAGCAGGGGCATACGGATATGTCATGTTGGGAGGTTTGGTGAGTGGGACACAGGAGGATATCACTAGCATTCCTGTGGTGGGGGAATTCCTGGAGGTGTTTCCTGAGGAGATTCCTGAGTTTCCGCCACAGCGGGAGATAGAGTTCTCCATTGATTTGTTGCCTGGTGTGGGGCCGATTTCTTTAGCTCCTTATCGGATGTCGCCACCGGAGTTGGCTGAGCTGAAGAAGCATATTGAGGATCTTTCAGCGAAAGATTTCATCCGGCCGAGTGTGTCTCCTTGGGGAGCACCGGTCATCTTTGTGAAGAAGAAGGACGGGACAATGCGATTGTGCACCGATTACCGGCAGTTGAACAAGGTGACGATCAAGAACAAGTATCCCCTTCCTCGGATTGATGATCTGTTGGATCAGCTCAGGGGCGCTTGCGTTTATTCTAAGATTGATCTCCGGTCCGGATACCATCAGATTCGGGTGAAGCCGGAGGATGTCCCGAAGACCGCGTTTCGTTCGAGATACGGTCACTTTGAGTATTTAGTGATTCCTTTTGGACTCACAAATGCGCCGGCAGTGTTCATGGATTACATGAACAGGATTTTCCAGCCGTTTCTGGATCAGTTTGTGATAGTCTTCATTGACGACATTCTGATTTACTCCAAGACTGAGGAGGAGCATGCGAAGCATTTGAGGATTGTTCTGCAAGTTTTGAAGGAGAAAAAGCTTTATGCTAAGCCTTCTAAGTGTGAGTTTTGGCTCAAATCAGTCAAGTTTTTGGGGCATGTGATTTCAGCTGATGGAGTTGCAGTGGATCCCAACAAGATCGAGGCCGTACTGGATTGGGAGAGGCCCAAGACAGTTACGGAAGTGAGGAGTTTCTTGGGTTTGGCAGGTTATTACCGGAGGTTCATCAAGGGTTTCTCTACGATGGTTCTCCCTTTGACTCGTCTTACTCGGAAGGAGACTCCATTTGTGTGGACTCACGAGTGTGAGGAGTGCTTTCAGGAGTTGAAGGAGAGACTGACTACTTCTCCAGTGTTGGTCCTTCCTAATCCTGAGGAGCAGTTTGAGCTTTACTGTGATGCTTCTGGTAAGGGGCTGGGCTGTGTGTTGATGCAGTCCAGTAGAGCAGTTGCTTTTGCTTCGAGGCAGTTGAAACCGCATGAGGAGAATTACCCGACTCATGATTTGGAGCTGGCTGCGATCGTGTTTGCTTTCAAGATTTGGAGGCATTATCTGTTCGGTATGCAGTTTGTGGTGTTCAGTGACCACAAGAGCTTGAAGTATCTGTTTGACCAGAAAGAGTTGAACATGAGGCAGAGAAGATGGATGGAATTCCTGAAGGATTACGACTTTGAGCTGAAGTACCATCCTGGTAAGGCCAATGTGGTAGCCGATGCTTTAAGCCGGAAATCCGGGAGTTTGCCTAGTACGTTACTTTGTAACTTTGATGTGGTTGCGAAGTTTCGGAAGTTGGCAGTGACCACTCCGTGCGAGAGTGCACTTTTCGAGTTGGAGGCAGCAAACGTTGTGAACGAGCTGTTGGAAAAGATCAAAGAGGCGCAAGTTCAGAGAGAGTGCCTGGATTATGTGAAGAACCAAGACGGTGTGTCTTGGAATGAGGATGGACTTCTGATGTTTCAGCAGAGGATTGTGGTTCCTCGAGGTCCGTTGACTGATGAGGTTATGGCAGAAGGCCATAAGGGCCAGTTTTCTATCCATCCTGGTGCTACAAAGATGTATCAAGATCTGAAGAAGAGCTTCTGGTGGCCGGGCATGAAGAAAGATGTTGCTGTTTTCGTGTCCAAGTGTTTGATTTGTCAGAAAGTGAAGATCGAGCACCAGAAGCCGTCTGGTAAACTTCAACCTCTTGAGATTCCAGAGTGGAAATGGGAGAGCATTTCCATGGACTTCGTTGTGGGTTTGCCGAAGACTCAGGTTGGCTGTGACTCGATATGGGTCATTGTGGACAGACTGACGAAGTCTGCCCATTTTCTTCCAGTGAAGGTGAGCTTCACTACAGAGCAGTTGGCCAGACTGTACGTTCGCGAGATCGTGAGGCTTCACGGGGTGCCCGAGAGTATCATCAGTGATAGGGACCCGAAGTTCACATCTCGGTTCTGGGAGGCGCTGCAGGGAGCTTTTGGTACGCAGTTGAGACTGAGTACAGCCTATCACCCTCAGACTGATGGACAGACTGAGCGGACTATCCAGACCTTGGAGGACATGTTGCGGGCTTGCACGTTGGAGCAAGGCTCGGCATGGGATAGGTACCTTCCTTTAGTGGAGTTTTCGTATAACAACAGTTTCCATGCTAGCCTGGGCATGGCACCCTTTGAGGCGTTGTACGGTAGGAGGTGTCGTACACCTACCTGCTGGTCTGAGGTTGGGGATAAAGAGTTGTTTGGCTTGGACTTTGTTCAAGATACTACCCAGCAGATCCAGATGATCAGAGAGAAGCTGAAGCAGGCGCAGAATCGCCAGAAGAGTTACTACGATGTCAAGCATCGTCCACTGGAGTTCAGTGAGGGTGAGCACGTGTTTGTGAGGCTTTCACCTGTCACCGGTGTTGGACGAGCACTCGGAGTGAGGAAGTTGAGCCCGCGATTTATTGGGCCATACCAGATCCTTGGTAGAGTAGGACCTGTTGCCTATCGACTTGCCTTGCCTCCAAACTTAGCCAACATCCACGACGTGTTTCACGTGTCTCAGCTTCGGAAGTACGTGGCGGATCCTTCGCACGTGGTGCAACCGGATGATGTGGAGGTTCGGGAGAACTTAAAGACTCCTGTCGGACCACTCAAGATTCTCGATCGTGGCGAGAAGCAGTTGAGGAGCAAGATCATTCCGATGGTCAAAGTGCAATGGTCAGGAAGAACTCCTGAGGAGTGTACCTGGGAGCGAGAGGACGAGCTTCTCCGGCAGTATCCAGAGTTTCGAGACAGGTATATTCTGATTTTGAGGACAAAATCCTTAAAAAGGTGGGGTGAATGTAAGAACCCGCACCGCTAATTAAGATAATTAATGAATTAATTGTGATAATTAGGAAATAATTCCATAATTGACCCTAATAATTATTATGAGGCTTTAATAATTATAATTAGTGGGTAAGAATGCTGAAAGTCGCTTTTCGGAAGAAAAGTGCAGATACCGGTTCTGCTAGTCGGTATAAATGCGTACCGAAAAAGTATCCCGGAAAATTATTATAAGTGCATGATAATTACTAGAATAATATGTAGGACTTGTAAAACGAGTTTCAAGTCAAAATAATGAAATCTGATGCCAGAACTGATACTGGCTATGGAAAAGCGCGTACCGAAAAGGTGCTCAGAAAAATAATATAAAAATATGATAATTCTTGTAAAATCGAGTAGGTTAAGATTCCAAAGTTTGGGATTAAAATGCTAAGTGTAGCAATTAAAGCTAATACTGTGTGTTTTAATGTTTTGGCTATAAATATGCCTATTATGGGCACAAAACCCTAGGCATCAAATTTTCTTACGTGAGTGCAGCTGGTGGCTGCTGCCTTTGGCCTTCTCCACCCTTGTGTGGCTTCCCTTGTAGCCTTTCTTCTCTTTTCTTCACAATTAACACCTTGGGTGTGTGCATTAAAGCTTTGGGAAACACTAGAGAGTTGCATTTCTGAGTTGTGAAGGGTGTGTGAGGGAGTGAGTTTCTGACCTTGGGTTTGGAAGGAGTTTGAACCTTTGACTTGGCATTTGTGGTGCCAAGGAGTCATCTTTTGGTGAAAGAACCAACCTTTGTGAAGGTATTTTCGTTTGGTGTGAAGTCAGAGCCTAGGGAGCTGGTTGTTAGCTCCAAGAGCACCTCCATTTTCTGTTTCAAGCCTTTGGTGAGTTATACCAACCTTGATCATGTGTTTTTATGGGTTAAAGGTGTTATCTTTGCATGTAAATGGGTTATGTAAGTAACCAACTGTAATGTTAACCAAAGTGGGTCTAAAAATGCATGCTTTAACGTGTTGAAGTGTTAAAAATGGAACCTTGGAAGGATATCTTCGCGAAATGCAGAAACTGCATTCTGTCGCGAAATATCAGGATATTTCGAGTGAGATATCCAGATATTGGATATCCTGATATCTCGAGTGAGATATCCGGATATTGGATATCCTGATATCTCGAGTGAGATATCCGGATATTGGATATCCTGATATCTCGAGTGTCGAGTATTGGATATCCGGATATTGGATATCCTGATATTCCTGATATTCTGAGGGAGATGTCCGGATATTGGATATCCTGATATTTCGAGTGAGATATCCTGATATGGGATATCCTGATATTTCGAGTGCGATATCCTGAGATATTTCTAGTACGATATCCTGATACGGGATATCCTGATATTTCCAATGAGATATCCGGATATTCTGGGATTTCGAAGAACAGTAGCTTTACTGTGCATACAGTAAGCAATTGTGGGTTTGTGGACCCTAGATTAAGGAAGTCAGGCTTCTGTAATTAATGAACTAAGTCAGAATCAAGTGATTAAGGGCTTATGGCTTTGTATGGAGCCTTAAGACGTAAAACGTAAAGGAAAGGCGTTGTCTTTTAGTTGTATGCTTGAGATGCATAATTATTGATATAATATTGGTCCATAACAGATTGTGATTCTGTTGTGTTTGGGCTGTGAGCTTGTGGACTCTTGGCTTGGGTGTTAGCTTGTAAGGTAAGCTTTCGTGTCCTCGGTTTAGCCATGTTGTGGTTCCACCATGTTCCATGGGGATATGGTATATGCATGCTGTGTTACATGCTTTTGAAAATATGAAATGTTGATTGAACTTTACATGTAATGGCTTTTAATATGCATGTGTTGTTCCATCTGGACGGTAAGCCTGAGTATGTGGCGTCATACAATACGGTGATCCGGGGTGGATGCAAGTGGCGTCTTGCACTATATGTAGGAGATAGACGTATTCCTGCATTTCTCTGGCTAGTAGAATAGTATTGACACACATGACATGATTATCTGCTGCATTGCATTATTTTAGAACTGATGTTGATGAACTGCTTTTAAACTTATATTGCACATGTAAGTTTGCTTGGGGTGGAAGATCCTTGAGGACCCCTTGTCTTACTGAGATTTCTTGTTTAGAGATCTCACCCCACGTTTGGGGAATGCTTATTTCAGGTTCAGGTAGTATGGGGGCTGATGTCTCTAGTGGCAAGAGGCCAGAGCATGATTGATGGTTATTATTATGACTGCTTTGTTGATAGCATGACTGGACTGGATGCTGTTTATGTTTTCCGCACCGTTATTATTGTTTTGTTAATGTTGAGACTGATGTTGGGCTTTGTTGCCTTATTTGCGTGAGCATGGGGTTTGTCCATGTCACTTTATGTTAGTACTTTGAGCTGAGTCGTATAAACTGATTAGTTGGTCTGGTCTACGTGTTGTAGTTCCGTGACTAGAGACTTATGCTTATGTTTTTAATTAATGAGGTATTTTAGTTAGCTGTTTTATTGCAATTACATACAGGCAATGTTTTTATTAACTGTTAATAAGCAAGTTGGTAATGATAATGGCATCATAATTGAAAAGAAAAAGATATTCCGCATTTTTAATTAAGCGCAGCTTAATACGATAGTATGATAACTTTACCGGATATATACGGGGTGTTACATCAACCAGAGGGGACAGCGGATTCTCCATCCCCTGTTCTACTGGCCATTAGTGGCCCTAAATCCCAATACAGTTCCATACTCAGAACTGAATTACAAAGAGATCCCTACGCAACTAAAATTTTACAGCAGTTACAAGGTGCTCCTTCTACTTGGCCACAATGGCAGGAGAAAAATGGCTTCCTCTTTCATCGCCACCGTTTATTTGTTCCTGTGGGCTCTTCCTTGATTCCAGCTCTCCTTCATGAATTCCATTCTTCCAAGGTGGGAGGTCACGCAGGGGTCCTCCGCACACTTCTGCGCTTGACTGTTTCTTTCACCTGGCCAAACGTCAAAAAGGATGTTCAACAATATATTCGTAGCTGTGAAGTGTGCCAGAAAACTAAATCCCCCAACCACTACCCTTACGATCTTCTTCAACCGCTTCCTATTCCTGACACGATCTGGTCAGAATTGTCCATGGATTTTATTACCCATTTACCTAATTCAGGTGGGTTTACAGATATTATGGTAGTGGTGGATAAACTCACTAAAGGGGCTCATTTTGTGGCCCTGACTCCTAAATACACGGCAAGCAAGATTGCACAGGTGTTTTGGGATAATATTGGCAAATTACATGGACCACCAAAATCTATTGTTTCTGACCGGGACCATATCTTTATCAATAATTTTTGGCAAGCCCTTTTCAAGTTACAAGGGACACAACTCAAGTTTAGCTCATCTTACCACCCGCAAATGGATGGCCAAACAGAGAGAGTAAACCGCACCTTAGAACAGTACCTTCTTTGTTTCGTTCATGAACATCCTTCTGCCTGGGTTCACTACTTGAGTTGGGCTGAGTATCATTATAATACGGCCCATAACCGGTCTTCAGGGTTCTCGCCGTTTCAGGCCACGTACGGACGCATTCCTCCTTGTTTGCTTCTTTGGCCCTACCGCCAGTTGACTGTCCACCGCCATTCTTCCCATAAACTCAGTCTCCGCTTCTTTGGGGCCTTTGAGATCCGCGAGTGTATTGGTAATGTTGCTTACCGTCTCCAGTTTCCAGAGGGGTCGCGTGTGCACCCTGTTTTTCACGTTTCCCTTTTGCAGCCCTTCGTTTCGTTCGGACAACATCAGACTCATGGCTTCTCGACAGACGTTCCCCCACTCCCACCCATCCATAAAACCCGCGACTGTTGTATCTTGTCGGACGATCCGGCGTCGCGGCAAGGAAATCCCACAAGTGTTGGTTCAGTGGCTTGGGTTGCCACTGGATGTTGCGACATGGGAGGATGAACATCTCCTTCTTGAGGTTATTCTTGAAAAAGAAAACCCTTTACCAGTTGCACACATTACACAGGCGCGACAAGACCTCGATGGGACCACATCTGCTGTCCCTGCCTTCTCTTGTCCCAATGCTGAGGAAGTGGGTGCCAGCTGCGTTCAACCACTAGCTGCTGACATGAACCTTCCATATCACCTATTGGACTCTTTCCCCAATGGGCCTATGACCATCGCGGACGAGGCTCGATTTGTAGGGGAAGGGGATGTTGCGTCCCTGTCTTCTGGACCAATGGGAGATAGGCCCAAACGTATCACTAGGAGGCCCGTTCATCTAAGGGATTATTTTCAATGAAGAGTTGCTTAACTTTAGTCTTACTTTTAAGAAAAGCTGAGGAGATGATTGTAATTAGAAAATACTAAATTGTTTACAGAAAAACGGTTATTAAGCCCATGAGGGGCGTGAATAGAAAATCAGAAAAGATTGGACAAAATTGTTTCTCTCTCTACTCAAATTCTCTCTCCTTCTCACGTTTTCCTCTATTCTTCTCTTGAACTTAGATCTGATACCCTTTCATCTTGCCTCTTGAAATCTTTTTATTCTTTTCAAAATCTCTAAGCAAGAAGAAGTTTTTTTTTTTCTTCAGAGTTCAGACTATGGAATGCTACCTCCCCAATTATTCCGCCTTCCAAATAATCTCCAAGCGTCCCCTTTCATGCTTTTTTCCTCAATCTCCAGGTCTTCATTATTTTCTTCCTCTTGCTGCTATTACCTCTTCCATGTGTGGTTGTTTTCCTCAATTCGTTAACCATATTTAGCTTGGTGCCTCTTACCTGCTCATAGCGCAGAATTGTCTTCATTTGAAAGCATCTAGGCTAGCTAGAATACCGTAAGGGATGGATATTTCCCTTTTGATGTTTTTTTTTATGTAAGGCTCTGTATTAGTGGTGTTCACTGTAGATCGGTTTTGAAAGCAAAAATTATTCGATACAATTAGGGGTATAAATGGGCCAGGCCAAGCCAAGCTTTAGCATAAATAGGCTAGGCCCATATAGAATATTTTAAGCCTGGCTCAGCCTCTCAGGTGCCAGAAACTACGATATTGGCCTGAGCCTGGCCTGTTTTTAAAAAAACTGGAAGCCTAGCCTGGCCTCTGGCCTATCAAGAGACATATTTCAGATATTTTTTCAATATTTAGAGGAATCCTACAACATCATCAACAAGATAGAAATCAAGAGAAAGAGTAAAGTGAAATGTCACCAAATAAGCTCTAAAAAAGAGAAATCAGATCTGTGCTCTAGAGAGCTTCAAACCACAAAACGACCGGTGAGTACGAGCTACTACACACCACAAACACTCCCCTAAGATTTGAGCTTATTTCGATGAAGTATCACCGCACCGCACCGGAGCATTTTCCCTTCTTCTTCTCATCTGCGTGACGTTTCTGTCTCGGTCTCTCTTTCTCTCTTTTTTTTCTTTTTTTTTCGTTCTTATTCTTTTATCTCTCTCTCACGCTCCCTTTCTTTCTTTCTTTTTTCTTTTTCTTTTTGAAATTTCAAAACCATGGGTCCCAACTCCCATGAATTTAATAAAAGTCACGGACCCAACGGTTGGAGATGGAGAACAAACAACAGTGCAGCTTATGTGGACCAAAAATAGCAAAAAGGAAGAAAAGATCACACTCTTAAACTCTATTCTATAAAATAAATTTTATTAAAAAAAATTGTTTAAAAATATAGGCCAGCATGGGCTAGGCTTTACAAAATAGGCTTGTGGCCTGATTTTAAAGGAGGTTTTATAATTAGCCCAAGTCTGTCTCGTTTTGTAAGTAGGCTAGGTCAGACTAGGCCAAAAATAGGCCGGACCATAGGCCCCTGACGGGTAGCCTGACCCATTTACACCCCTAGATACAATCCCTTCGTTTTGATCATGTAATCATTCATTCGGTTTGGATTTTTTCTCTAATCTGATCCGATCTAATCCAATTTTTTTCAGTTTGGATTGGATCGGTTTTCTATTTTTTGAAAATTCTAAGATTTGTTTCATGATTTTTGTGCAAATAACATCTTTTTGTATATATTGGCTTTGTAATTTTATTTTAGTTTTAATACAAAAGCATTAGTAAACATAATATAGTTTTTTTTTTTTGACAATGAGATATGAAGCTCAATATAGATGAAATTTTGTTGATGAGATGTTACTAGGTTTTTCTTGGGTTTAGTTGAAGAGTTAATGGGTCTTGGGTTTAGAAATTGTTGGGCTATGATTGAGGAAAGACTCAAGTAGGTAGAGGAAAATTAATATATTGAATTGGTTTGGATTTGATCGGTTTTCATCTACCAATCCAAAAACCGATGCAATCCAATTAAAATTTGCGATTTTTTTTTTGGTTTTCGATTTATTCGGTTATCTATTTTTCGGTTCAGTCATCGCGGTTTGAATCGGCTTGGATTGGTTGACGAACATCCCTACTCTATATCCCATATGTAAGATTATGTTACTCTTCACTAAACCTAATTATATTTACCAAGACCTAATCAATTTTAATTCCTTTGTCATAGGCTAAATGGTCACTCACCGGCTTCACTAGATTGGTAAACAATAATGTATGTAGACAAGGCAAGACTACCTTAGTTATAATATGTATAGAAATTAGCAAGGGAAAGAAAAGAAAATATATACCAGAAAGAGAAACTAATAATGGAAAGAAAATATAAAAACATATTTTAAAATAAAAGAATTAAGAAAACATAGTAATACCTTGGAATAGTAGAAGGCTCCCTTCGAAAATTCTCAAAAAACTTTTAAGAAAATTGAAGAAGCAGAAGCAAGAACAAGTTTGTAATATTAAAAAAAATGTTGATTCACATAAAAGAGTAATATAGACTCATTGCATATATTTAGACTAGGGGAAATTCTTACATATATCACTCATTTCTTTTACAAATGGTTAAAACATCTATTTATAGGCTCGATTTAAGCTTAGAGACTCAAAACAAAGACTTCAAATATCGTAAAGAATCATTTCTTTTCTGAGTCGGGCACATTTTTTGGGGCCATCGTCGAAATTGAGTTCTACACTTTATAGACTGTATTATGCCTTCAAATTGTATCCAAAGAATCTCTAGAGACTGGGCTTGATACATCTTCTTCTTATTTTATCTATTCTGATTCGGATAGTTGTCAGATTTCTTTTGTTTGTTCACGATATCTTATATCTTTCTTTTTAATGTCTCTATTGTAATATCATGCTCTTGGCTTTTTGGCAAAGCCACAATCTTCGACGGATTTGTCTTTTCAACTATAGGCACTGTTTGAACCTGCAAAGGCATAAAACCTGCTACTATGCAAGTTTATTGATTTCTCAGAAGGAAGCAACTACTTATCTCACCCATTTTTTAGGCCGAGAAACCTTGAGACTTCTGGTGTAGAAGATTTAATTCTTGTTGTAATGAAAAAATCTATTTAAGAATTCTCTCTCTCTTCATTAAGGTTTCGAACTCTTTTAGCCAGACCTCACAATGGTCACTGAAAAGGATTTTTGACTGACTACAGGAAAAAAAAATTTGGGTGAAAGACTACGGGAAATTTTATTATATGGTAAAGGTTCAGAAAAATATCTAAGAGACAAATGAACATAGAAATTAGGACCAATAAATGATCTAGCAGCAGAACATGCTTCTTTTATTGTATGAAAACTTTTATATTTTGGATTTTTAAAATTTCTTATAGATTATACTACATCTGTCCTAGAATTAAAATCTCCTAGAGAATTACCTTCAAATACTACATAAAAATGAAATCATTTTTTATTCTTATTAAAATCATAAGCTAGTGCATTCATGACAGCAATAAAATATTTTCTATCTCTTCGTTATTTATTATAGGAAATCCATAAATTATCTAAAATACATTTTTGCTCCAAAGAAAAATGATGTATTAAAACTAGGAAATATTTGTAAATTAATGTTACCAAAGTTCAAACTATTTTGAGCCGTGGATTTCTGGTATAAGTTCTGTTCTACTGATCTCTGATAAAAAATTTGTTTTAAAATATGCTGCTGTTATTTTTGATTAAACATAAGTGCTCTTGGGTGGTTACCTGGCCTCCTCTGAAAAATTAGAATCAATAATTAGTTATAACTTTTGAAAAATAATCTCCTCCATAATTATCTCCATAATTGCAAGTGTTAGGTCCGAGGTAGACCGTATTGCTATACCAGCTCTTCTCTGGTGAAATACAGCAGAGGGGGTTCGGGCTCGTTGTCCTTTACTTTGAAAGTCGGTCGGTCCCTGATGGGCATGACCTCCTTCAAGTATTTCCTTCGGGCGTTCGCTGAGTCTCCTCCTCCACCCAATCCCCCACTAATTACATTGCACTCGAACTCCGCTTCAGGGAAAGTCTCAGCTATGTCATCGACTTCTTTGCCTTTTGCATTGCGGTCCTGTCTTTGATCTCTTCTGTCTCCTCGCCTCGGACTTCGGCTTCAGATTTTTTGTCTTGGCTTGTTGTTTTTCTTCCTCTGTGTACGGATTATGTACTGTTTCAACTTCCCTTCTCTGACGTGTTTTTCGATTGCATCTCGAAGGTCCCAGCAGTCGTCCGTAACATGGCCATTTTGGTCATGGAATGCACAGTATTTGCTCTTGTCAAGTCCACTCTTTGCTTTGAGGGGACGAGGTCGATCGACGTTTCGCATTTCTGTTTGAGCTACCTCTCTCCAGATCTTGGATCTGGGCATGTTCAGTGGAGTGTAGTCTTCAAACTTCCTCCTAGGAGAGCGATCTTCCGTCCTCTTCTCACGAGCATCGTTTCCTTTTTTGGGCCCCTTGTGATCCCGATCTCTTCCGTTCTTCTTGTTTGGACTCCTTCTTGACGGGCTTCGCCCACGAGATTCGACGTAAACCTGCTGCATGTCCTCCACGTCGATATATTTGTCTGACCTACGTCGGAACTCTTCGAGGTCATTGACCGGGTTCTTGTAGATTGATCTAGCAAGAGGGGAGTCACCATCTAATCCTGAAATGATTAAATGGAGGTGGACGGCTTCGGTGAGGCCGTGGACCTTGAGTGCTGCATCTTTGAATCGATCGAGGTATTTTCTCAATGATTCGTTGTCTTTCTGGAGAATTCTTCCCAGTGCATATGCCGGCATGGGATGCACTTTGCTTGTTGCGAAGTTGAGGCGGAAAGTCCGAGCTAAATCTTCAAACGAGTTATTGGAGATGAAGCAGCCAGAAAACAAGAGGGAGGTCCAACAACTTACAGGCCGCCTTGCCGCACTGACCAGATTCCTTCCCAAGTCAGCTGAGAAGGCACTGGAATGGGAGTTGTCTGTGCCCTTTTTCTTTCCTTCTCTCTTTGAGCAATTCGTTCGCTTCTCCTTAGAAAAGCACTGCTTTGCATACAACTTCAGAGAAAAGATTAGTAGCACAGATTCAAAACAAAAATAAAATAAAATAAAATAAAAACAATTTAATCTTTAAAATCAAGATTAATTGATTTAAGAAAAACACTCCCCGGCAACGGCGCCAATAACTTGACGAGAATCGGCAAGTGTACCGAATCGCGCAAGTAATACAATGATAAGTCAAAGTTCGTATCCACAGAGAGTGTGTGCAAATCAATTAAAATCTTCTTTTTAAGATTAAATCTTCCAAGAAGTTTTTGACACGAATGTCAGGATTGTGTGGGAATTTGATTTGTAAAATAAAAAGACTTGTTTTTGTTCTTTTTGAAAAATAAAGAAATAATATAAGGGTTTGAATATGTGAGAAAAACGCTGCAGTTAGAGAACACTCACCAATGATCCCCACCTTTTACTCTGGATTAAGTTAAATATTAATATATAAATCGTGAAATTAGATAATTATCAGATAAAGGTATCAATAGTTAATTCTCAATCCCTTGAGGAATTAACCCTTTAATCTCATATAGAACCCTAATTCCTTGAGGTGCCCTATATGAGATCAAGCATAAAGATCGATAATTAAAACATCTACAATATGAATCATGTCTATGTCTAGATCATGTTCATACCGTCGTTCTATCCCCTTTCTGGATTAAAGACCTCAGATCCCTCTTGTTGGCCCTAATCCTCAAATTTATTATTACTTACTAGATTGATCGGATCTAATAATAACAATAACAATACGATCAGAATAGAACGAAATTCAAAGGATAAATATATCAATAAAAACTCAATCCATTGTATCAGGGGTTCACAAGGGTTCGTGACCCTAACTACAGCAAAGAGGTTCTAGCCAACCATTATCATGGCTAGAATCCAATATTCAAATGAAAACATAAACTAAAAGAACTACAGAAAGGTAGAAGAAGAGATCTCTCCAGAGCTCCCGCCTCCGAATGACCTCAGTTCTTCAGAATATCAAAAGTGCCTTCTAGGGTTGCCTTATGCCCTTTTTATAACCTGAGAATCCTCCTTTTCTCGCAACTGACAGCTGTCCATCTCAATCCTACGCTTGGAGCGCAGGATCCACGCTCCAAGCGTGGAGCTTCTGCCTCTTTTTGTCTTCTCCACGCTTCAAGCGTGGCGTTCCACGCTTGAAGCGTGGACTCACTGTCTTGAAGTCTTTTCCCACGCTTCAAGCGTGGGTTCCTACGCTTGGAGCGTGGAGCTTCTGTCTGATTTTTTTTCCAGCTCCTTTATTTGTCATTTTTCTCCTGTAAACATGAAGAATCTGAGTGAGAGAGTGTCTGACAATTTTTATTGAATAATTTCACCACATATACACTTTTATACACAGTTTTAGATCTGATTTCATGCTTTTTGATCTATAAAAGTATATATGCTGGGAGCATATCAGCCGCCTTGCCGCACTGACCAGATTCCTTCCCAAGTCAGCTGAGAAGGCACTGCCTTTCTTCAAACTCCTCAAGAAGGAGGCAGACTTTGGCTGGGGGGAAGAATGCAAAAAGACATTCGACAACATCAAGATTTGTTTAGCTACTCCTCCCGTGTTAACAAAACCGGAACCCGGAGAAACGTTGATTTTGTACCTATCCGTGGGGGAAGAAGCTATCAGCGCCGCTTTGGTCCGGGAAACAGATAAGTCCCAGCATCCAATATATTTCGTAGGACGGACGTTGCAAGGGCCAGAACTCCGATACCAGAAGTTGGAAAAAGTGGCATTTGCTCTATTGACAACGGCAAGAAGGCTCCGACCTTATTTTCAAAGTCACCGAATTATAGTACGAACGAACCAGCCCATCAGGTATGTACTGCATAAGCCAGACCTAGCAGGAAGAATGATCAATTGGGCCGTCGAGCTTTCCGAGTTCGACTTGACGTACGAACCTCGACAAGCAATCAAGTCACAGGCACTGGCCGACTTCATCTTGGAGCTTACCCCGGTCAATGAACGAGAAAAGGTTGATAAAGACCTCTGGACGGTTTATGTGGATGGATCTTCAAACTCTAAAGGGAGCGGTGCAGGGGTGATCATTGAAAGCCCGGAAGGAGTATCAATTGAGCACTCGCTTCACTTGGTATTTCCAACCTCGAACAACCAAGCTGAATATGAGGCATTTATTGCTGGGATTATGCAAGTAAGAGAGCACGGAGCAAAGAGAATTAAAGTTATGAGTGATTCTCGAGTGGTTACTTCCCAGGTTGAAGGAAAATACCAAGCCAAGGGCCCCCTGATGATGAAGTACCTTCAAAGGGTCAAGGAGTTGCTTGCCGAGTTCGACGAGGTATTAATCCAATACATACATTGGAATGAGAACATTAGGGCCGACATCCTGTCTAAATTGGCGAGCTCGAAAGGATCTGGCAATCACCGCACTGTGATTCAACAGAGCATCTTAGAACCGACATGCGTCCTAATGATAACAACCGACACGGAAGATTGGAGAAGACCAATTGTGGCCTACCTTGAAAAAGGAATCGTGCCAGAGGACACGCAGGAGGCAAAAAATCTTGTTAGGAACTCGGCCTGCTTTACCATAGTAGAAGGTCAACTGTATAAGAAGGGTTTATACGCACCCATGTTGAAATGCCTGGATAAAAACGAGGTCGAATACGTGCTGTCCGAAATCCATGAGGGCATCAATGGACACCACATGGGAGGAAAAACATTAGCTAAAAAGGCATTAAGGGCAGGATATTACTGGCCGACAATGGGGGCAGACGCCATGGAACATGTTCAACGATGTGAGCAGTGTCAGAAGCATGCATTAATAATTCATGCACCCCCGGAAGAATTGCAAACCATCACGGCACCATGGCCGTTCTTTAAGTGGGGGATGGATCTTTTGGGACCTTTCGTCGCGGCTGAAGGGCAACTCAAGTGGTTGATAGTTTCTGTTGACTACTTTACCAAATGGATCGAGGCCGAACCCCTCGCCACCATTACCTCAGCAAGAATACCCAGGTTCTTTGAAAGAAACCTGGTAAGTAGATTTGGAATTCCTGCAGAAATTGTTACCGATAACGGAACTCAGTTCATAGACAAGAAGTTCCAAGAGCTCATGGCTGACTTCAAGATCAAACACCAGTTCGCCTCAGTAGAGCATCCTCAGACCAACGGACAAGCCGAGTCTGCCAACAAGGTGATAATCAATGGACTCAAGAAAAGGTTTGACGAGGCTAAAGGAAATTGGGTGCAACAGTTACACCTAGTTCTATGGGGATACAGAACAAGCGTTCAATCCGCCACAGAAGAAACCCCCTTCAGGTTAACATATGGTTGTGAAGCAATGATTCCTGTTGAGATCGGAGAACCGTCCTGGAGAAGGGCACGAAGATTGCAAGGAACTGAAGGCCAAAATGAGGAGGCACTCTTGATTGAGCTCGACCTACTGGATGAATGCAGGGAGAATGCCAGGTATAAAAATATGATGGCCAAGCGTCTAGTTACGGCTAGGTTCAATAGGAAAGTGAGACCTCGGTCATTTCAGAGTGGAGACCTAGTTCTGAGAAGAGCTAACATTGGCAATAAAAATGCCAAGGATGGAAAGCTCGCAGCAAACTGGGAAGGACCTTACAAGATTAAGGATAATCTCGGAAAGGGAGCCTACACTTTGGAAACTTTATCCAAAAAGCCAGTGAAAAGAACTTGGAATGCTGACAAGCTAAAAATCTATTATAGTTAGGTTTAAAGCATAGTCAAGGACTAGATTCATGTCTACGTAAATAAGACGAGTTGTTAAGCTCAGTCATTAGGTAGATTTATTTCAAGGCAAATAAGCGAGCTATCAAGCTCGGATTTGTAAAGAAATTTTCATTATGAATAAATGAGTAGTTGTTACCAAAAGCTTCCATTTAAGATTCCGACGTGTCACGATCATTTAAGAAATAAATTTTTGTTGACGAACAAAAAGAAAATAATATACTTTCTAGATCGGCCAACATGGACTCGCAATTCGCAAAGACGAATAAGATGAGACTAAAATGGTATAACAAATTGACAATCTCGGAGCAATACAAATAAAATTTATAATTTTGAAAGCCGAACTAACGCGACAATACTTACAAAATATTTAAAGACAAGGACGAAGACTGAACTTAAGAGTTTCCAGTTTCAGCCTCTTCCTCGGAACCCGGAGACCCCGTCCTTCACTTCATAGGACACGTCCATTCCAGCATAAACAAGCCCGGGATTCAAAACCCGGGCTTGAGCAATAGCATTGTCAAATGCCTGGACGGCCGCATTCACCACCACGGCCTTGGCTTCCTCAAAGTCGGCGGTCGTTTGGTCAAGTTGGGTCCGAAGTTCCTGAAGTTAGGCGTCCTTGTCTTCCATGGACTTAGAGAAGGTTTCCTTCTCAGCACTCAGCTCGTTGGCCTTGGTGTTGGCCAATTCCAAACTTTTCTTCACCATTTCCACCTCCTTGCGTAGCTCTCCAGCTTTGGCCTCCAAGTCCGACTTTGACTGCTCTAGCTCCGCAACCTTGGAAGAAAGAGATGACTTGGCCGCATTAGCCTGGTCCAAATTTTGAAAAAGGTCTTGGAAGATCTGGATCAATGAGGTAGTCTTCAAGGAATCCTCTTCCATCCGGTTTAGCATAGCCCTTACAGTGGAAGTCAGGCCCGAGTTCAGAAAGAGACTTGGAGAAGGTTTCAAAGCCGCTCTAAGGCGGTCGGAGACCCCCGATCTCCACAGCTCCCCTGGCTCTAAGCTAAGGAGATTACTCTGGGCAGCAGGGGCAGGAGTCGGACATGGCAAAGAGGGGGCAATGGGAGCAGGAACCTCAGCAGGAACCACCTCGGCAATAGATGAGTCCTCACCCAGGATAATATGTATCCGTCTTCGCTTAGAAGCTTCGGGTTCGAGAGGGGCAGCCTCTCGAGACTTTCCTTTTCTGGATTTCTTGGGTAGATATTTCTTGTATTCGGTCGACGTCATGCCAACTGCAAACAAAGATCAAACTCGGATCAGGATGTTACAAGAAAGTTAAAGTTATCAAATGTAATATAAACTTGACATACATACCGAGCTCATAAATGGCATCGTCTCCAAATTTATCTACTATCCGACTTAAGTTGATGATGCCATTATCATCAACATATTCAATTATAATTCGCACCGCAAACCTTTCATCTCTGGAAAGTGCGGTCAGAGGGGTGGTATAATCTTTTGGACGACGTCGATAATGTTTTCGCGTCCAATACAACGCCAATTGGCATAAAATATTCCCATCATCCAACAATTCCTTGCCAAACCACGGAAGGGAGTCGGGGCATGAGGCCACTTTAAAATAGGCATTTTTAGAGCCTTTGAAGGACTGTGAGTAGGGGATGAAAATCCCCCTACCAGGAGTACCTCGAAGGGTAACCCACCCTTTCCTTTCTTTTGACTCGGCACCAGTCCGAGCCGTGTATACATCAAAAAGAAAATAAAAAAGGGAGACTGTACATGGCAGGAAAAGGTAAGAGCACAATTGCTCAAAACCTCGGATAAAAGCCCGTGAATTAGGATGGAGTTGTGAGGACGCTACTCTAATGCGTCGCAACACAGCCATCTGGAAGTCTGTGAACGGAAGCCGAATGCCGACCTTGGTGACCAGATCCCGGTAAAAAAAGAAAAAGCAGGGCTCGTCCGATATAGGACCTGTGCATACCGGATAATCACCCGCAGGAAGAAGATCGACCCCATTGGGATTCCTAAGAGGAAGTTGGGCTACGTCGGCAGGAGTCATTACAGACCGCATATTAAGGATCTCTAGAAGAACCCACTCCTCAACATCAGAATTTTCCATTATCAAGTCCCTGGAACACGAAGGAGTTGGATCAGAAATAAAATCAACTTGACTTGACCCTGAATCATCTAAGTTAGATGGTAAGGGGCCTGGACTCCAAGAAAAGGGGACAAAATCATCAGAACTACTAAGGAGATCGTCAAAAGGCACCTGACTGGATGCCGAGTCATCAAGGTTTGAAGGGACATCCGACGTGGGAAAACCCAGGTCGGATGAGGAAATGCTGGAAGAACTATTACTCAACTGGAAAGGTGGGATCTGGTTTAAAACGGACCCCGAACCTTGACCAAGCGGTAAAGGTGGAAGAATGAAGGATAGAGGAACTGGCTCAGAGAAGGAACTCGATCTAGAAATTGAGGGTTGTGGAATGGAGGAGGATATATTCCTATTAAAAGACGGTTGCGCGTGTTCTCCTCTTCTTCCCCTCCGACATCTACCTCTCCTACCACGAGCACCTCTGGAGGTCTGACGACCTCCTCGGTGACTTCGGAGAAGCTGCTAGAGCCTCTCCTCTTCGGTGTACTCTCTGCCGTAAAACCAGTATTGAACAGATCTAGGCAACCTCCCTATCATTTCTTCAGACACTTCTCTACTGTCATTTCGGCCACTAGAACTACCAGGAGTGTCCATTACCCACTTCGATAATGGGTAACTCAGGAAACACTCCTCCCCAACAGGAAAATGAACAAATATGCGAATCAACAGAAAAAAATAGAAGTCTACAAAGAAAAAGGAAAGGTACCTGGTTGAAAACTGAAGATAGGAGTAGCGAATGAAGAGTGTCTTGACAATGGAGAAACACAGGAAAGACCCTATGAAGTGTGTAAGAAAGCAGAAGGTAAGAAAAAACCCAGGCAGTAGCAAACTGGTATATATAGAGGGCTGAGGAAGTAGGAAGTGCAAAGGCCAAAGGGGTCTTCGAAGCGTCTGATGAACCAGAGGCAAAATAGGAGTTTCGCCGCCCTGCACACCCTGCATGACCTGCGCACATTCAATGCTCTCAATCATGGCCTATGCTAGGCTCAGCGTAGCGCACCCTGCACGATGCGCGAAATGCCAATAAATGAAGCACACATGTTCTGTTATAACCGTCACTGCAGGCGTGAAATGAAAGGTCAGGAAAGTGTAATCATGATCAAATTCCGACATTCAAAATCTGCTGACGTCACCAGTTTGATCAAGAATCATAACATAAAAATTTGAACGAAGTCACGACCTCCGACTTGGTTGACGCATGAGGAATAAGTTAACAAAGGAACTTCAAGGTCAAAGGCGACCAATTAAGCAAGGGATCATCTCGGCATTCCGACATACGGGATACCGAGCTGGGGGGCAACAGCCAATGTTAGGTCCGAGGTAGACCGTATTGCTATACCAGATGGTATGCGCTCAGAGATAGTGTATATGAATGATATACTGGGCAAAATGCCGAGGTCCCAATCACTGCGCACAAGCAATAGGTTTTACAACCAAGGAGTGGTGTGTGCACAATGAGTGGAATAAGCAAGGCCATTCAGAGGTGAGTACCTGATATGTCTGAGCTCTTATTTATAGGGTTACCTGACTAGGTTTCCAGTTCGCTGAACTCCCCCAATTAGTCGGACCCTCTCCCTTCTTCAGTTGAGATTCGGTCCGACTTAGTCGGCCTCAATCAGTCTGTTCCAGCTGTTGAGATTCGACAATATCTCCTAGTGAGATATCCTAGGGCAGCAGTTTCTTCGAGACTTATCCGTAACAGCGAGCTTCTTAGCTATTATAGCAAGTTTCTCTAATAACTTAATACGTTCTCTTAGGTCATTTCTTTGCTTTAATAGATTGTAAATCCTTTTCTAAAAGTAGCCTAATCCAATTCTCTCATAACATCAATATTATGTTTATGGTCTTTCAGGTTTTATGTAATAATAGCACTCTTCTTAAGATGTAAATTGTGAACACCTGGTGTTTGTCTTTGTCATTTAACATTACATAATAAACTTTCCTATACACATAACATTTTATGGGGTCCACACTTTTTTGAAAAAAATAAATAAAAAGAAATTATGGCACGCAAAAAGAATATCTATAACATTACACAATCACTTTTCTTACAACATAACTTTTATAAAACCCTTTTTTATTCCATTAAATAAACACAAGACAGACAAAAAAAAAAAAATCAAAAGATGAAAGCGATGTTTCCTTGATCAATAAAACAGACGTCTTATAACCTGTACACAAAGGACTAAAGTCAAATTGGGGTCCAGCCAAAAAAAGCAATGAAAATTAGGATTGAAAGTTCAAAGTTTTAAGAAATTCTTCTAAGCATGAAATAGGAAGGTGAGTGGATCAAGGATGCAGGAAAAAATCAAAGAGAAAAAGGACCGCTCTTGAAAGAAAATCAGAGGCATGTTTGTGTAAGAGGTAAGAGGAAAATAAGTAAGGCAATGTAAAACGGGGGCTTGGTTTCATTCTTCTATCTTAAAAAAAAAAAAAAAAAAAAAAGGCGAAAAATTCATAGTGTAACACCAGAACCATTGTGTAAAGCATTTGGCTGTTGAACAACCTTAGCCCTTATTTTTATCAAAATATTTGGAGTTATGCTGTATATGTTAACATGCCCAAGACTAAGTTTGGGCGAAAGTTTGTGACACTTGTTTTAAAAAAATAAAAAAATAACTTAGCCTTAAATAATTATAAAAGACTAAATAATTTTTTTTCTTACTATTAAAATTAAAAAAATTAATTTGTGTAATGTCTCCGCTAATGTCATTGACTTTATCACTATTTTATATAAGTTATTATGGGAACAAGATTTCACATGTTGCATGAGAAATCTCTTCTTCTATCACGCTTATTTTGATGTCCGTATCAGTCATCTTTTTATTTTTTTTCAAAACGAACCCCGCTTCTTTCTCTCTCGGTAGGAAAGTTCCAACTTCTCATGCAACATAAGAAGTTGCAAGCTCATTTATTATTTTATATATTTTGTGATTGATTATTTTTAAAGGTTATATATAAAATAAATTCGAAATCAGTTGAATTTTGATTTAAGGGTAACGAATGAGTTAATTTAGCAATGATACATATTAGGGTGTGCATAGGGTGTGCATGACAACCTTCCCAGAATTTTTTTTTTTTTTTAATTTCTGTTCCGGGAATTAAAATGGATAGAAAACTCATTTGTAAAATCGATTTATTTTTTTGTTCCCGGGATGAACCGGTTTTTTGTTATGCTGATAAACAAAAAAAAGAATAAAAAATTTTCTGCTTTTCTAATTCTGAGCATAAAAAGAGAATCAGTTTTCTCTCACGCCTCTCACACTCACGACTCCGTACCCGTTCACACACACCAAACCATCACTGCTTTCAACCATATCAATCGACCATTTGAATATTCAGAGTTCAGAGTGAGGTCGCTTTAGCTGGTATTCTGGGCCATCGTATTATCGTCATTATTGTGCGATTCAATATATTATTCTACTTTCATTTTCTCCTGTGAATGTTGATTCTGATTCATTTTTTTCTCCCATTTATTTGATGGTCTAGCTGTTCATGGTGATTATATTTGTTGAATTACTTATCTGGATTCGGGTATTCTGACCAATTTTTAGGGCTTATCTCGTTTTCTTGTTTTTTAATGTTCTGGAAAATTCTCAAGTGTTAGCGTTGAAAGAGGTGGAGAATCAAGAGCGGTCACACGTATACGCTCGGTCACACGTATACGCTCGGACACGGATACGCTCGGACACACGTCCGACACACAAATTTTTTTAAATCTTGCGTGTCCGTGCTTTGCTGTTGGCTCCTTTTAGTGCTTCCCCTCTTATCCATGGGTTGTTTTACGGCCAATCAAATGAAAATTCATTATGTAATGGTTGCTCTGGGCAATGGTAAATTGGTAATTCAATTTGGATACCATTTTTTTTAATTCCATTTTTTATTAAATTTTTTTACCAAATAATTCAACTATTTCAAAGGCCACTTTGTACTAGTGATCCGGATTGGGAATGTTATTTCATTTAATTTGGATTCCATTCATATTTCGTATAATACATCAAATGTGGCATTAGGAATTTTCATATTTAAGGTAATGTGATATAAAGTATGATTAATTTAGTTATAAATAGTCAATATAAAATTGGGGGTTAGAGAAGGAAAGTGTCCTATTCTCGATTGGGGGATTAGTCTCATCCTTCCTCCGGTAGCGAAGCTCAATGCAGCCGTTGTTCCAATGAGGGGCTAGCCTACAGGGCTGTACCCCGAGGGCAAGGTGACCGGAGGAGGTTGAATGGGGATACCTCCGGGTTATTTGGGAATCTTGATTTCTGAGAATATACTAGGAAAATAGGTTTTTCGGAAATGTTACCAAAAACTGTTTTTAGAAACAGTATTCAAACTGAGCCTCAATTTCACATTTTTAAAATAGGTAATGGAGGGAGACTAAAAATAGGTCCGAACAGTCTATTAGATCGATTGTGCATAGAACCAGGGTCAATCGGGTTATATAATTAATTATAATTTGTCCAAGTCTAAAATTGTAATTTGGCTGGGGCTATAATTTGTAATTTGGCCTATCAAAATTGGTGGCGGTGGTGACAACAGTCTCTGCGACGATGATGATGGTGATGACATGATGGCGGTCTAGTGGTGGCGGCAGCGATGGCGGTAGTAGTGGCGGTGATGGCAGTGGCTACAATGATGGTGGTAGTGGTAGTGGTGATGGTGGTGGTGGTGGTAATGATGGTGGTGGTACGACAATGGTGGCAGTGGTCGTGTCGGGATGAGGGCGGCAGTGGTGATGATGACAGCGGTGGAGAGCAATTGAGAGAGAAAAGTGTTTCTAATTTTGTGCCCGAGAATAAAAAAGTATAATTTTTTTATTCTTTTTTTTGTTCCGCATCACAAAAATTAAACCGGCTCATCCCGGGAATAAAAAAATAAATCAATTTTATCAAACGAGTTTTATATTCATTTCTGTTCACAGGAACAGAAATAAAAAAACATGATTTCTGAAAAGTTGTGATGAACACCAGAGTAGCATATTTACTGAAAGATGAGTGTAAAATTTCATAAACGTCGGTTGTCCTTTTACACAAGGCTTATAAAATTACCTCACGCTCCTAGCAAAAATTTGATAATCAACTAAAGATACAATTAATAAACTTAGGCCAATATTTTAGATAATATTTTAATTTATCAAATCCGGGGTCCAAACTGCAAGGCGCCAAAGTCACGAGCCACTTTTTGTTTTTTTTGTTTTTAAACAGTTCAATCAAAATGATATTGAGTCATTAACCTCCCTCACCCACGTCACCAATCTGTGCTAATATATAGATTCAACTTGGCTGCTTTTAGTGCTTCCAGCTGTTTTACGGCCTATCAAATGAAAATTCATTATGTAATGGTTGCTCTGGGCAATGGTAAATGGGTAATTCCATCCCATGTTTTACTGCGTAATAAACATTTTAATCTTAGCATAAATAAAGGTATTATAGTTTTCACCAAAGAAAAAAAAGGTATTATAGTTTCATTTCATAAAATTAACAATCATTCTTTTCCGGAGAGTTGGAATTTGAGATAATATTTTTTTTATTAGAATTCTTATTTTATTATGTTATTTTAATTCAATTTGGATACCATTTCTTTTAATTCCATTTTGTATTAAATTTGTGTAACAAATAATTCAACGATTTCAAAGGCCACTTTGTACTAGTGATCAGGATTGGGAATCGTTATTTCATTTGATTTGGATTCCATTCATATTTCGTATAATACATCAAATGTGGCTTTAGTAATTTTCATATTTAAGGTAATGTGATATAAAGTATGATTAATTTAGTTATAAATAGTCAATATAAAATTGTATGATTTCTTGTAAATGGTTAAATAAATTGGATAAATAATTAATAATATTATAGCTAACAATTTGTAAATACGTAATTAATATTTTATAATTGGTTAATAATTTATGCATAACTTAGGGGCAGGGAGGGTAGTGCAATCCCTCAATTTTTATTTTTATTTTTTTTTGCACATAACCTCGAAATTATCTTAGCACGAGGTGCATTTCACTCGGCACGGGGACTTCATATCTGTCCAAGTGTGATAAACGGAAATTAATGCAATGCTTTTGAAATATTAATGGTTGGGGTCTTTTATGTATTCGCATTTTGGTATTTGCCTTTTTTACTTTTTTTAATATTGGCCACCAAAGTAGCACGCTCCTGGCCCCTCGTGCGTTGCCCATCAAAGTTATTCATGATGGAGTGGAATCACAACGACCAAAGTAAATGAAAAAAGAAAAGAAAATTGTACATGTGGTAGGTTCAAGTTAATGATTAACAAGAAACAGAAATTACGAAAGAAATTGCAACTACAATTCAGCAATTCGAGTTTGCTGATTACTCCAGATAACAAGGTGAGAGAAGATAAGTTTGTTACAGATTTTCAATACCCCCACTCACATGACTCTTTCCTATTTAAACAGAAAAAGAAAAGAAAGGAAGTTGGGCCAAATGGCTTGGCCCATTACTAACACACTATCCTAATTGGGCTAAGGTATCACTCCTTTACCCCAAAAAGCCTCAGAGCCCACATGTCCTCAGCCTCCAGCCGCACGTTTCAGTCACGCGCCTCAAGCACGTAATCCTTGGTCCATTTGGATGCAATCTTCACGCGTTTTCCCCTTCCAGTAGCTTCTTGCATCTTCTGGCTCATGTCTAAATCTTCTCTCTCACTTCCCTTTCCACCATGGTGGTCCGTGTTCTCCTCTTCGGTTGGTGGGTCTCTATCAAATCCCTCCGCCCTTAAAGAACCGATCTTGTCCTCAAGATCAAACTGTGGGAAGGCCTTACAAAACTCAGAAGCCGAGATCCATGAAGCGTCTTCCAAGGGTAGCCCTCGCCACTGCACCAGGACCTGCAAGTCCGAACCTTTACCCCCAGAAATGGTGCGAGAACGGAGGATGGCCAGTGGATCTGTCACCGGATGGCCGTCCCAAGTCACCGCTGGCAGGGGTTGTGGGTGGAAAGCCAGATTCTGGCGAAAAGCTTTGAGTAACGAGACGTGAAAGACCGGATGGATCCGTGACCCATCGGGTAGTTCCAATCGGTACGCGACTGCTCCGATGCACGCCGTGACGGAAAAAGGGCCATAATACCGGCGGCGAAGCTTAGAGAATGACTGGTTACGGACTGACTTCTGCCAATAAGGTTGGAGTTTGACCAATACTTGGTCACCGACGGCAAACTGAATGTCACGGCGGTGTTTGTCAGCCTGATTCTTCATAAGCTGACGGGTGCGGTGGAGGTTCTCCCGGAGTTGGCGGATAATAACATCCCTCTGTGTGAGCAGGGTATCCACAGCTTCGACAGGGGACGTTGCTCCTTCATAAGGTTGTTGAGCCGGTGGTAGACGGCCATAAAGAATCTGGAACGGAGTGGATCCTATGGAAGAGTGGTATGAGGAGTTGTACGAAAACTCAGCCCAAGGTAAGTATTGCACCCAACTTTGGGGGTTTTCCATTGTATAGCAACGGAGGTATTGCTCCAGCCCTCGATTTGTAACCTCAGTTTGTCCATCGCTTTCAGGATGGTTGGCTGTGCTAAACTGAAGGCGTGTACCACTTAAACGAGACAGTTCTTGCCAGAAGCGGCTGATGAAAATTCGATCCCGATCAGAAACAATTGATTTGGGAATTCCATGAAGTTTGCAGATGTCCGAAACAAATACTGAAGCTACTTTAGAAGCAGTGAAGTTACTGGTCAATGCTGAGAAGTGGGCATATTTAGATAACCGATCCACCACGACCATGATGGCCGTTTTGCCCTCTGATGGTGGAAGTCCTACAATGAAATCCATTGACAACTCTTCCCACATAGCATGAGGAATGGCCAAAGGTTGGAGTAATCCTGCAGGAGACAAAGGCTGATACTTGGTAACTTGGCAAATAGGGCAAGTCCTGACAAATTCTTGCACATCATTTTTCATATTGGGCCAATAGTAATGTGTTGATATTCTGTGCAGGGTCTTCCGTGTACCCCCATGGCCCCCAATGACTGTAGAATGGAATGCATGCAGTAAGGTGGTCTTCAACTCAGAAGTGCTAGCCAACACAATTCGCTTTTTGAAAAAAATCAAACCATCCTTAACTGAGTAATGTTCGTACCCCTCTCTCTGTTCTTCGACTGCCTTGCATATCTTTAATAATTCTGATTTACTGTTGGTCTCATCTTTAATGGAGTCTAACAGTGGGTTTATCAATGTGGACAAGCTGAACATAGCACTTGGAGCAGTCTCTTCACTCTGGCTACCCTCGTGCACTCTAGATAACGCGTCTGCTACTTTGTTGACAGCCCCGGGATAATACTCAATGGTGTAATCAAATCCCAACAACTTCACCAGAAAACGTTGTTGTTCCGGGGTTTGAATTACCTGCGCCATCAATTCCTTGATACTGTGCTGGTCTGTCCGTATAAGGAATTTGCTTCCCAACAAGTACTGGCGAAATTTGGCAACACTTTCCGTGATGGCAAACAGCTCGCGGACATAGGTCGATGACTGCTGCAATTTGTTGGACAGTTTTCGGCTGAAGTAAGCTATGGGTTGGTTTCGTTGGCTGAGAACAGCTCCTATTCCAATCCCAGATGCATCAGTGGTTAGCACAAAGGGCTCACTAAAATCTGGCAAAGCCAGCACTGGTGAGTTCGAAAGCACCTCTTTGAGTTTGTTCATGGCTTGTGTAGCATCTGGACTCCACCGAAATCCATCTTTCTGAATGAGTGCAGTCAATGGAGCTGCCAATTGGGAAAATCCCTTGACAAATTTCCGGTAATACCCAGGGAGTCCCAGGAAGCCTCGTAGTTGCTTAACTGTTGTTGGTATCTTCCATTCCATTATTGCTTGGATCTTATTGGCATCTGGTCGTACCCCTCTGGCTCCTACCACATGCCCTAAGTACTCCACCTCAGATTGGGCAAAAGAGCACTTCTCCCTCTTAGCATAAAGCTAATTCTGTTGTAAGCAATTGAGTACTGTCCAGAGATGTCCCAAATGGTCGAGTAGTGTCCTGCTATACACTAAAATATCGTCAAAGAAAACGATTACAAACTTTCTCAGGAAGGGCTTAAGTACCGAATTCATGATCCCCTGAAAGGTAGCTGGGGCATTGGTGAGCCCGAAAGGCATGACCACAAACTCATAGTGGCCTTCATGGGTTCGGAAAGCCGTTTTGAAAATATCAGCTTCAGCCATGCGGATCTGGTGGTAGCCGGATCGCAAGTCTATCTTGGAAAAAATGGTAGCACCTACCAATTCATCGAGCATCTCGTCTACAGTTGGGATGGGGAATCGGTTGGCGATAGTTACTTGATTGAGAGCACTGTAGTCAACACAGAATCTCCAAGTTCCGTCCTTCTTCTTGACCAGTAGGACCAGAGATGAGAACGGACTAAGGCTATGACGAATCACCCCTGTTTCTAACATTTCTTTAACCATTCTCTCTATTTTTGATTTTTGAAAATGTGGGTACCGATATGGCCTGACATTAACTGCGGTGGTTGCAGGTTCCAGGTGTATACGGTGGTCTTCTTCTCGAAAAGGAGGCAAGTTTGAAGGCTTTTCGAAGATGGCAGAAAATTCGTGTAGGACCTTCTGCACCCGTTCATCCTCTTCTTGTTTTTCTGGCTGATATTCATCTCTGGTGTGTTCTATAGTTTGGAGCTGATATAAACAAGCAACTGAATGGGACGATGTCAATCGACGTAACTGATTGAGCTGAATTGCTTCCAAACTCAAATTTGATTCACCTTGTATTACCACTTCACTGCCATCCTTCTCAAACTTCATCACTAGTTGCTTATAGTTGATAGTAACATCTCCCCATAATGATAGCCATTGTACCCCCAACACAACTTCAGCACCTTGGATTGGTAGGACATACAAGTCAGGATGAAACTCATGGCCTTGTATTTCCAGAGAAACCTGTGCACATACCCACAAACAGTTCATAACTTCCCCATTGCCTACCAGTACTTGAAATTTCTGGGTTGGTTTGGTTTCCAAGCCCAAGGAATTTACCAACCGCTCCTGTATAAAGTTATGTGTTGATCCTCCATCCACTAGTATTTGTACTGCAGCATTGTTGATTCTGCCCTTCACACGTAAGGTGCTAGTGGAGTGTTGACCAGCCATGGCATGCAAGCTGATCTCTGGCATGATAGTATCCTCTCCACCTATTTTCTCATTGCCAACCTCATGCTCCAATTCTAATGCATGCGCATCTATATCCACTGTATCCCTCCCTTCCTCCTGTACCACCAGAACAAACATCTTCCCTTTACAAATGTGGTTCCGGTTGTATTTCTCATCACAGTAAAAAAACAACCCCTTCTCTCTCTTGTCAGCCATTTCTGCTGATGACAACCGTTTGATAGGTATACTTTCTTTTTTTTGCACAGGTCCAAGAGCGGCAGCCTTTTGCGGCGTGGGTAATATTCCAGTTTGATTAACATGATTAGAACCAAGGTTGTTTCTGGTATAATACGATCTCACTGTACTTTTATCATTCAGTTTGTCTTCTATTAATTTGGCTAATTCAATGGCTTGTTCTAATGTTGCAGGTAAATGCATATGAACCTCCTTGCATATTTCTGGTTTGAGACCAGATTCGAAGTAGCTTTGAAGGCTGATATCATCGATTCCAATCACCTGGTTAGCCAATTGTTCAAACTGAGTTTGATACTCAGCCACTGTTGCTCCTTGAGTCAGACGTCCCAGCTCTCCCCGCAGATCCCGATAACGTGACGGTCCAAATCTGGCACGTATGGCTACCAGAAATTGTTCCCACGTTCGTAATCTCCCATTTCGATCCATCCAGTGGTACCATCCTTCCGCCAATCCATCCATATGGAATGAAGTAAGCGTGAATTTCTCAACATCAGTGAGGTTATGAAACCCATAGAATTGCTGGATCTTGTGGATCCATGGCTCCGGATTGCCTCCCGAGAAACGTGGCATGGTAAGCTTAACTGACTTGAATGCATTTGCTCCAAAGAGATCTCCCAATCCTCCTTGTGATGTACCTTCTCCTTTCAATTTTCCTTTCTGGTTCTGATCCAGTTTTGCCTCTACCAAGGCTAACTTCACGTTTATCTCTTTCAACAGATTACCAAGAGAATTAAACTGATCATCATGAAATGCTAACCGATTCAAGCACTCATCTATGGCCGCTTGTTTAACCGTGCTTCAAGTTCCTTCTGCCATGGTGGATCAGAAGTTTCTCTCAATGAAAGCACCAAATTGGTAGGTTCAAGTTAATGATTAACAAGAAACAGAAATTACGAAAGAAATTACAACTACAATTCAGCAATTCGAGTTTGCTGATTACTCTAGATAACAAGGTGAGAGAAGACAAGTTTGTTACAGATTTTCAATACCCCCACTCACATGACTCTTTCCTATTTAAACAGAAAAAGAAAAGAAAGGAAGTTGGGCCAAATGGCTTGGCTCATTACTAACACACTATCCTAATTGGGCTAAGGTATCACTCCTTTACCCCAAAAAGCCTCAGAGCCCACATGTCCTCAGCCTCCAGCCGTTTCAGTCACGCGCCTCAAGCACGTAATCCTTGGTCCATTTGGATGCAATCTTCACGCATTTTCCCCTTCCAGTAGCTTCTTGCATCTTCTGGCTCATGTCTAACTCTTCTCTCTCACTTCCCTTTCCACCATGGTGGTCCGTGTTCTCCTCTTCGGTTGGTGGGTCTCTATAAACATGCTCCCTTTTAAAATATATATATATATATATATATATATATATATATATATATATATAAATGAGAGTATGTTGCCTTAGACAATTTTGTGTAATATAACAAAATAAAAATAAAAATACGTAGAACCTACTAAAGAAAAGAGAGAAAAAAAGTGAGATTATTTAGTTTTGATTTTCTAAAATCAAACCCCTATCATTTAGGCATAATTGATATGCAACCCGTAAATAATTTATTTTCTAACAATTATTTCTTTATATTTTGTAATTTCAGATATTTATTAGTTTCTCTGTGACCTTTATAATAGATCCCGTGGCAAGTCTTCTGAGCGTTTTGCTGAAATCTGCACCCATAGATCCCCTTATAATACTTGGATTATAGAGGAATCAAGATTCTAGATCAAGAACTAAGGTGTCAATGGCTGACTAATATCTCTTGTGCTTATCAAATCATTTTAATTACTTGTTATTTCTCACCATAAAATTTGTCGCAGAAATTTGACGTGGTACATATTCGGAGAAACTACATGTTTGGCAATTGGCTGAAAACAACTTTGTTGATATATATTAAAAGGGAAAAATGTTTGTCATTTTAAATGATACAATTTTGTGTCATTTTAAATGACACAACTTTGTGTCATTTTTAATGAAACTACGTTGTTTTTTTGTATTTTTACATTGTCTTTCCTCCATTTTCTTTTTATTTCTAATTTTATAAATTAGAAAAAATAACAAAACACACCAAAACGACGTAGTTCATTAAAAGTGACACAAAGTTGTGTTATTTAAAATGACAAACCCTAAACCCATATAAAAAAAAGGTAAAGGATCTCTAAGTAAATGGAAATAAGTTATTTCTGATGAATCCAAAATGATGTGGTTTTGGAACGGAGATCAATTATTTTTGTAATTGTAATGGGTTATATTAGTCTTTGTTATTATAATCTTTTAATCTTATAACCCTAAAACAACGTCGTTTTGAGTTGATAACTTTATCTCCGGTGACTGGAGAATTACTTTTCCCATAAAAAAACAACTCTGTATTTACCAAAAAAAAAAAAAAAAAACTTTTGTGTCGCCACCTATCTTGTGCAAAAAAAGAAACCCATATCTATTTGGAAGTTTTATAAGAACTTGGCCAAATTTTAAGATTCAGAAGTTTCTGTGGTTGATAAGTATTAAAGTATCTAAAGAATATATTTGCACAACGTGCATTCCATCACAGTAAAATTCACACCCCAATCCTCTCTTCTACCAAATTGTCTCACTCATAAAGGTGCTAACTGCAAATATATGTGATGATATTGAAAATACTTATGGTCCGTTATGAAGACATTATTGTTGGACATAATGTACACTTCCTATTAAAGTATCATGTTAGGAAGAAGAGTCAATATAGTAGTACATGGAAGGGACTATGCCAACTTGATAGCATACAACCGCCATGACTCATGTTGATTTTATTTCTAATAATGAATTATGATGACGTCAATGTATGGAACCTTTAGCTTAGCAAATGCGCATTATAGTGAATATTAATTAAATCATGAAAGGACACCTTATGACATGAGCCAAGTGGGAGAATGTAAAACTATTTCTTTCTCATGTGTAATGTGTGTCAATTGGTTTAATTAATAATAAAAGAGGCTTTATGGTAATTGACGTTTCGCATTATGGTAACGTTTCGCATTAATGGTAATTGACGTTTCGCATTATAATAACATTTTGCATTAATGGTAGTTGACGTTTCACATTAATGGTAATTGACGTTTTAACGTTTCGCATTAATAAGAAGTTACAGGGAGTTATTTGAAACTCCATAACTGGTGACATGGTTCAGTTATATAAAGAGAAAAATGGTGAGTCTCTGATTATGATTATCTCTCAGAATTCTCTCCTTCATGGTCTGCCCATAAAAGTTGTATCAGATCCCTGTCATAGACGATACAAGGAAGGCAGAGGGTAAAGACTCTGATAAACAATCTTCCCATCATCAAAGCTCTTCCGCACTAAAGAGAAAGGTACGCTCTTATGTGAAAATCATGAATTCTCAAGATCCTGTATCATGTTCTTGAATGGGCATTGTTGAACATGAATTATTGATTTACTGATGAATATCTTACATGTGGTATCAGAGCATGTGTTTAAGAGTTTGTGATTTTCCGAAAACAATTATGCATGATCTCTTAATTCATGGAAAGATGGGGTTTTTTCTGAAAATTTTGATCACCATGATTGATGATTCCTCTGAATCTCATTATTGAAGAATTCTTATGGGAAAAGAACGGGAACAAAATCCATGTTGGGTTGTTAAATAATTTTCAAGTACTATTCCTTATAAAAACATGACGATAGATTATTGTGTTACTTTTACTGATAATGGTGTTCGTCTCTTACGGTTTCTGCAAATCTTACGGTTTCATTTTCTGAAATGTGGCGCAAACTCGCGTCGTTTTGGCGCAAACCTGCGCCAACTCACTGGAAAACATATGGGAACACTGGCACAGACCCGCGTCGTTATGGCGCCGACCCGCGCTACTTTGTGGGTTATGAAATTGGACCACCGCGCGGGAATGGCGCTAACCCGCACCATTTTTCTGGTCTTTGTACTGGGAAAGTGTGTAATTGTCATATGTTTATTCCATTTTATGAATTATTAGGAAAACGTGAAAGGACATTGATATACATGAAAATTGAACAGAGTTTTGGAATTAATTATGGTAGATTTGTTAGTCACCAAAGTGGTCAAATCTTGAAGAGTTATTTTAATTTCAAATATTATGAATTTTATTTCAATTACCATGATTGTGATGCTATGAATAGTATGATATAATTTTTTGGTTGTGGTATATTGAAGTTCATTATTATAGAACAGTTGGGGATCAATCCAAAGGTTGATTATTTGTTTTATAAAATGAACATGGATGTTGGTATTGTTGGCATATTTCCTCACATTAATGACAAATATTTATGATAGGGGTATGCATCATTGCCAAATTATGTGAAATTTATATAGCATAATTACAGTTAATGTTGTATGTTAATGGATCACCAAAGGTGAACATTGATATGCATTGAAGTTAGTATAGTTGAATCTGTGAAGTATGTTAGTATGTGACATATGTATGACTCAAAGCATTAATGTTTAAATGTTATTCCTTGCAAGTGAAAAACTGAAAGTCAGCTCTTCCACAAACTGAAAGTGCCATCGAAATGATGAAACTTGTGGAAGAGCGCTCCCAAACCTCTAATAATCTCTTACTGGGACACTTATGAGTACACTGACCACCATGAAGTTTGATGGTTCGCATACTATGCATGAGAATGTTATTGAAATGACAAGTATTGCGGCCAAATTAAAATCATTGGGAGTGGATGTGGATGAGAACTTCTTGGTGCAGTTCGTATTGAACTCATTACCGTCTGAGTATGGTCCTTTCCAAATGAACTATAATACCATGAAAGACAAATGGAATGTTCATGAATTGCACAATATGTTAGTTCATGAGGAAACCAGAATTAAGAATTAGGGAGCTCATTCTGTCAATTATGTAAAGCATCAAGAAGCTGAAAAGTATAAAGGTAAGATGCATGAGAAGAAAGGAGGAGGAGGACCCTTTAAAGTGAATGAGGCCTCTTCTTCTAAAATCCACAAGGCCAAATGAAAAGTTTGTCTTTATGGGTGTTAAAATATCAAGATACAAGAAGAATTGATAGTAATCCTTGTTGTGTTAAACTACACAACATTGGTTCTATTATATAGCAAACCAATTGAAGAATACAATGAGACACACACAATGTGGGACTAACACTCTTAACACAATGAGACACACACAATGTGGGACTAACACTCTTAACACTCCCCTCAAGCTGTAGCATATAGATCATATGCTACAAGCTTGATACATAAATAATACTCCTATTAGGAACCAAAAGCAACAGTGCTACATCAACAAAATGAAATGACCAAGTAACATAACATCAAAATAAATCTCCTATATGAGAAACCAAAAATCAACAATGTGCTAAAAATGGCGTCGGAATGAACATCAACATGGAAGATGCCGGAATGATCATCGGCAAAGACATCTGTGCTGGAATGACCATCAGCAACATGGACGACGGTATGGAAGATGCCGGAATTATCATCGGCAAAGACAATTGTGCTGGAATGACCATCAGCAACATGGAAAGTGCTCCCCCTCAAGAGGAACTTCGGAGCCGGAATTATCATCGGCAAAGACAATTGTGCTGGAATGACCATCAGCAACATGGAAAGTGCTCCCCCTCAAGAGGAACTTCGGAGCCGGAATTATCATCGGCAAAGACAACTGTGCTGGAATGACCATCAGCAACATGGAAAGTGCTCCCCCTCAAGAGGAACTTCGGAGCCGGAATTATCATCGGCAAAGACAACTGTGCTGGAATGACCATCAGCAACATGGAAAGTGCTCCCCCTCAAGAGGAACTTCGGAGCCGGAATTATCATCGGCAAAGACAACTGTGCTGGAATGACCATCAGCAACATGGAAAGTGCTCCCCCTCAAGAGGAACTTCGGAGCCGGAATTATCATCGGCAAAGAAAATTGTGCTGGAATGACCATCAGCAACATGGAAAGTGCTCCCCCTCAAGAGGAACTTCGGAGCCGGAATTATCATCGGCAAAGACAACTGTGCTGGAATGACCATCAGCAACATGGAAGGTGTTCCCCTTAAGAGGACGATGAATAGAATAAATAGTCCATCTTGGGAAGAAAGAAGATTAAAAAAAAAAATTCACATAATCGGAAAAGTCGCCGGAGACGGCGGTGGGTCGTCGGAGACACTAGTGGGTCGTCAGAAAAGTCGCCAGAAAGTCATCAAAAAAGTCAACGGAGACGGCAGTCAACGGTGGTCGATCAATGGCGGTCAACCCAACAGCTTCCCAAGGATCATTCTTTTCTGATGTGACAGATCAGTCTAAGCTGCAGTCACAGAGCATACTAAGAAAAACCCGAAAAAGAAATAACAACGAGAATCCCTCAAGGAGGGTGATATCTCTCTATAACCATATAGAAATTACGGAAAAGAGAACTAAGTTAAGCGGATTAAGATTCCTCTTGTTAGGCTCTAGATACCATGTAAAGAACCTTGGGATGCACCACCCCAAAAGCTAGCTCAAAAGGTGGGAGTGCCCAAGGCCTTATAAAGGCCACATTAGTTGTTCATTCAACCAATGTGGGACTATATATCTCAACACGCCCCCTCACACGAGAGCCCATTGGGCTTGAAGAGTGGATGATGCAACAGGCCCAACCTACCTGTGCTAAGAGAGTCCACAAGAAAAAGTGGGGGTCGGCGAGCTCTGATACCATGTTAAAATATCAAGATACAAGAAGAATTGATAGTAATCCTTGTTGTGTTAAACTACACAACATTGGTTCTATTATATAGCAAACCAATTGAAGAATACAATGAGACACACACAATGTGGGACTAACACTCTTAACACAATGAGACACACACAATGTGGGACTAACACTCTTAACAATGGGTAATAGAGTGAAAGTTCCGGTGGAAGCTGTTGGGACATATCGTTTAATTCTCGACATTGGATATCATTTGGACTTGTGTGAAACTTTGTATGTACCTAGAATATCTAGGAATTTAGTTTCAATTTCCAAACTTGATGTTGCTGGATACTCTTTTAAATTTGATAGTGGTAGTTTCAGTTTGTACAAGCACAATCATTTGATTGGTAATGGTACTTTATATGATGAGTTATGTAAATTATGTCTTGATAATCTTTATGCTGAAACGCATATGACATATTAGTCATCTACCGCCACATATCACATACCTTATAATTTCACTCTCATTTCATAATATATTTTTATAAACTCACATTAAGTTATCTCTATATTGTGCTTAATCTTCTTTAGCTTAATTTAATTTTCATTATTTAATGTTCGCCGAAAGATATTGTTTTGGAGTGCAATTTATGATATGTTTGTAATTTTAATTTATTTTAGAAATATAATAATTTTTATTATTTTAATTTTTTAACTCTAAAATGATGTTCTTTTGATGAATATTAGATTTTTTTATTTTACTTTTTATCAAAAAAATCGACAATTTTTGTATGAGCAATCTAACAGCAAACTGCAAGATCAACATCTTTATGAAATTAGATAACTAAGATATCTTAAACGTGGAATATATAAGGAAAATATGTGTATCATTTTAAAGGATGTATAGTTGTGTCATTTTAAGTGAGAAAAAGAGATAGATAAAGGAGGAGAGAGTGGACAAAAAAAGGTGAGTTTCATTTATTTGTGAGAATGAAATAACAGAAATTATATTATTTAAAATGATAAATACTTTTTCCATTATATAATTATGGTTATCACTATCTGCTAATATATAGATTCTGCTTGGCTGCCTATGATGCACGGACACGGACACGGACACGGACACGGACACAGGACACGGGACACGATACGACACGACACACCGACAAGTTAATTTTAAAAACTGTCATATTTGGACACGTTGGGACACGTTTTGATATTAAATAAATTTTTTAATATATATATATATAATTTAAATTTAATACATATAAGAGTCCATAATAAGTCATATAACCAATCAAATATTTAAATTTTATATCATAAATATAAAATAAATAATTTTTCGTTCTTTGTTAATTTTTAATGTCAAATATCATAACAGAAAAAAAATTAATTTATAAATTATAAATTTAATATTTAGTTAACAAAAAAAAATTAAGATTTAAAAAAAAAATCGTATCTGAGAGTGTCCCCCAAAGGTTGACCGCGTGTCCCCAAATATTGACCGCGTGTCGGAACGTGTCAGAGAATTGACTGCGTGTCCCCAAATGTTGACTGAGTGTCGGACGTGTGTCCGAGCGTATCCGTGTCGGACACGTGTCTGACACACAAATTTTTTTAAATCTTGCGTGTCCGTGCTTTGCTGTTGGCTCCTTTTAGTGCTTCCCCTCTTATCCATGGGTTGTTTTTTCCGCCAATCAAATGAAAATTCATTATGTAATGGTTGCTCTGGGCAATGGTAAATTGGTAATTCAATTTGGATACCATTTTTTTTAATTCCATTTTTTATTAAATTTTTGTACCAAATAATTCAACTATTTCAAAGGCCAGTTTGTACTAGTGATCCGGATTGGGAATGTTATTTCATTTAATTTGGATTCCATTCATATTTCGTATAATACATCAAATGTGGCATTAGGAATTTTCATATCTAAGGTAATGTGATATAAAGTATGATTAATCTAGTTATAAATAGTCAATATAAAATTGTCTGATATCTTGTAAATGGTTAAATAAATTGGATAAATAATTAATAATATTATAGTTAACAATTTGTAAATAGGTAATTAATATTTTATAATTGCTTAATAATGTATGCATAACCCCCAAGGGTAGCTCAGTTGGCAACTGAGCTCCCAAGAGTTTGCTTGAGTCAGGGGTTCAAACCCTGCCTCAAGCAAATTCTTTGGGGACCAGAGGAGGAAAGTGGCCTATTCTCGATTGGGGGATTAGTCTCATCCTTCCTCCGGTAGCGAAGCTCAATGCAGTCGTTGTTCCAATGAGGGGCTAGCCTACAGGGCTGTACCCCGAGGGCAAGGTGTACCCCGAGGGCAAGGTGACCGGAGGAGGTTGAATGGGGATACCTCCGGGTTATACCAAAAAAAAATGTACTAGGAAAATAGGTTTTTCGGAAATGTTACCAAAAACTGTTTTTAGAAACAGTATTCAAACTGAGCCTCAATTTCACATTTTTAAAATAGGTAATGGAGGGAGACTAAAAATAGGTCCGAACAGTCTATTAGATCGATTGTGCATAGAACCAGGGTCAATCGGGTTATATAATTAATTATAATTTGTCCCAGTCTAAAATTGTAATTTGGCTGGGGCTATAATTTGTAATTTGGCCCTATCAAAATTGGTGGCGGTGGTGACAACAGTCTCTGCGACGATGATGATGGTGATGACATGATGGCGGTCTAGTGGTGGCGGCAGCGATGGCGGTAGTAGTGGCGGTGATGGCAGTGGCTACAATGATGGTGGTAGTGGTAGTGGTGATGGTGGTGGTGGTGGTGGTAATGATGGTGGTGGTACGACAATGGTGGCAATGGTCGTGTCGCGATGAGGGTGGCAGTGGTGATGATGATAGCGGTGGAGAGCAATTGAGAGAGAAAAGTGTTTCTAATTTTGTGCCCGAGAATAAAAAAGTATAATTTTTTTATTCCTTTTTTTGTTCCGCATCACAAAAATTAAACCGGTTCATCCTGGGAATAAAAAAATAAATCAATTTTATCAAACGAGTTTTATATCCATTTATGTTCACAGGAACATAAATAAAAAAACATGATTTCTGAAAAGTTGTGATGCAATTGAGAGAGAAAAGTGTTTCTAATTTTGTGCCCGAGAATAAAAAAGTATAATTTTTTTATTACTTTTTTTGTTCCGCATCACAAAAATTAAACCGGTTCATCCCGGGAATAAAAAAATAAATCAATTTTATCAAACGAGTTTTATATCTATTTCTGTTCACAGGAACAGAAATAAAAAAACATGATTTCTGAAAAGTTGTGATGAACACCAGAGTAGCATATTTACTGAAAGATGAGTTGTAAAATTTCATAAACGTGGGTTGTCCTTTTACACAAGGCTTATAAAATTACCTCACGCTCCGAGCAAAAATTTGATAATCAACTAAAGATACAATTAATAAACTTAGGCCAATATTTTAGATAATATTTTAATTTATCAAATCCGGGGGGTCCAAACTGCAAGGCGCCAAAGTCACGAGCCACTTTTTTTTATTTTTTTTGTTTTTAAACAGTTCAATCAAAATGGTATTGAGTCATTAACCTCCCTCACCCACGTCACCAATCCGTGCGAGTCCCAGGTCACATCTAAACCGTTCGTTAATAATTCATCAACCGTTGAAAACGCCTCATAAGACCCCATCCCACGGATCCACGAACTGTCCTCAATAACCAAGACCACCTATAAATACACACACACACACACACCATAAACAACCCATATTAGTCATCTACCGCCACATATCACATACCTTATAATTTCACTCTCATTTGGTAATATATTTTTATAAGAGGTAGGATCTTTGACACCGGTGTCAAAGATCAGAGTTGTTGATCTTTTCTGATCTAACGACTCTCAGATGAGGTGTCAAACTTTAAATTTGATATCGGTGTCAAAGATCTGCCTCTTTTTATAAACTCACATTAAGTTATCTCTATATTATGATTAATCTTGTTTAGCTTAATTTAATTTTCGTTCTAATTGGGTTTGTGTGTGTAGGTGCAGATTGTGATTGGTGAGCAAGATGTCTGGGCGTGGAAAAGGTGGTAAGGGTTTGGGGAAGGGTGGAGCAAACCGTCACCGTAAGGTGTTGCGCGATAACATTCAAGGAATCACTAAGCCAGCGATTCGTCGTTTGGCTCGTAGAGGTGGCGTGAAGCGAATCAGCGGTCTCATATACGAAGAGACACGTGGCGTGCTCAAGATCTTTTTGGAGAACGTGATTCGCGACGCTGTGACCTACACTGAGCACGCGAGGAGGAAGACCGTTATTGCTATGGATGTGGTCTATGCCCTCAAGAGACAGGGAAGGACTCTATATGGATTTGGGGTTAGGGTTTTTTGTTATTTTTACTGGTAGAGTTTAATGTGGCTGAGGAAAAGCCTTGCTAGTGGTATGTTAGGTAGGAGAAGGGGCGATGATAAATATATGAGTAAGGAGCAATGTAATGTGCTTTTGTTAGCAATTCTGTAATCTAATTACAATGTTGCAATTGTTAGAACGATTTGGTTTTCGGTTTATTACTTCATCAACTTTCTACAGCGAATTTTACATTTTAGGAGTTTTAATTCGTATATAGTGTGTTTTTATAATGTTTTGCCTTCTCTATTCATGTAGTAGAGAAATTTAGTTGCTATGGGTTTAGTATACTTCAAACCTTTTTTAGTTAAGAGTCTTTGCCTCCTAAAGCTGTGTTGATAGTGTGGGCTTTTAAGCCCAGCCCATGTTTGTTTCCTATTTATTTTTCTTTTGGTGAAAGTTTCCTGTTTATTTATGTCCTCATTGTTTGTTGTACTCGTGCGGTTGATGATTTAAGTTTGTGTTTAGTGTGGTATTTTTGCTTAGTTAAGAACAAGAAAATCTTATTAAGATATTTGAAATTAGGAAATAAAATCTTAAGGTTTATTTTTTTTGCAAAATTTCAAGATAAAACAAGGGTTAGTTTTTTTTTTTAAGTTATTTTAAACAATTTTATCTAATGTTCATTGGAATGATATTGTTTTGGGGATAGGTTGTTCTGGACACATCTAAATTTTTTTTAATTTAATCGTAAAACTTGTGAAGGCCATAGTTTTTTACTCAAGTATCCAAATCAGGTAATTCTTTTTTTGATTCCACATAACTTGACGAGATCTACGTAATGTCATCTCATTTGACATATTTTATCTCTCACAAACACAATTTAAATTTGCAAGAATAGTATTATAAGAATGATTAAATCCATAAGCCTCTGAGTTCTGGGTTTGTGATTTAATATAAATACAAAAATTAAGATTTGATTTTTGATTTAAATTAAAAATAATACTTTTTTATATTTATTATAAAAAAAATTGGTTTGTGATTTAAATTAAAAATAAAAATTTATTAATAAGGAAAACAAAATAAAGATTTGATTTGTGATTTAAACTCAAAAATCAATTTGAAAATTCTGTATTAATAACAGAAATAATTAAATAAATATTCTAAACCTCTAAGGAAGAAGGATTTTATTTTTGAAAAATATTCATAAGCTATAAACTTCTGGGTTATTATTCGTGGTCTGAAATTAATTATGGCAATTTATACCGATATGAAATGAAGAACTCTTACCTTCATTATTATTCTATTTATATTTAATGATTCATACAAATTATATTACTTATCACTTTTACTGATCTTTTTACTATTTTTATTGTGTTCTCTTATTTATTTTTTAATAATTTAACACACTATTTGGGAGTTTAATGAAATATAATTTTTTTTATAAATTATATTATCGTATGGTTTGGGGCATGTTATTGTCATATTAGTATTCTTTTTATTTTATATTAAACTACATTGTCTCCCGCTATTATAAATAAGGGAAATGTTATAATTACTATTTCTTTTCTTATTACTTATTACTACTAAATCTTAACCGTTAATTTTCGTCAATCTAACAATAACAATTTATTGGGTCACACTAATTAATTAATTATTAATTTATTGGGTCACAATATAACAATTACAAGATAAAGTCTCATTGTTGCAAATTCAAATTATGCTTGTGAGAGATAAAATATGTCAAATGAGGTGTTATTACGTAGATTTCGAAAAGTTATGTGGAATTAAAAAAAATTGACCTGATTCGGATACCCGAAACAAAAGTTATGGCCTTCAGAATTTTTACGATTATATTGTAAAGTTTTTTTTTGAAAAAAAAAATGTGACACGTGTCAACACCTGATGAGTGACACCTAAATTAGGCGTGATTACCTCTTGAGTGACGCCCAAATTGGGCGTGATTGGTGACACCCAAATTGGGCGTAATATTGTGCAATCACTGTGTAATTATTTTCAAAACAGCCATAAATTCAAAAAAATTATTTAAAAAACAATAAATCTAATTTTTTTGCCTATTTTTCATTAGGAACAAATCGATTTATTGTACTCCAAATATGACTTGTTAAAGCATTAAAATAGGGATACAAACTAAAGGATTTGAAGAATTTATAAATGGAAGCAATTTCGTAGTTACAATAGGATTTATAGGGAAAATAATGCAAAATATAAGTATAAATTATAAAGTAAAAATAAATGATGTAATAGGATATATATCTAGTAAAAATATTAAAATGATAAAAATGAAAGAAATATCTTCCCAAGAATTAGTCGGGCTAGAGTGGAATGTTAGTATATTTTTTGAAGATAAAGAAAATAATGATATATTAGTTACAGAAAATGGAGTATTTTATAATGATGGAAGAGGAGAAACTTATGTAAGATTTTTAGATTATAGAAAAGGAATAATTAGGGAAGACGATAAAGAAACCTAAATCAGTAATGAATTAATGTATAAAATGGAAAATTCATATGAATACTACACAAATAAACACAAACAAAAAATCAATAGTCATTAATCAGCAGATGTGGTTGTGATTTGTTTGGGAAGAAAAGGAAAGCCGCATATTTGGCGTGATTTGAGATTAAAGATTTGGGATGTATTTTGAATTATTTATTTTGTAACTTTAATTTATTTTTAGGTATTAATTATTGTTATATTTATTTTAGGGAGTTTTATTAATTTTTGGATTTTAGATTTAGAATTTCGAATTAATTTGTAATTAGTATATAAAGAGGGTGCGTATAACCCTTATTATAAGAGTTGAGTAACCCTAACTTTCTGTTTACATTGAGCTTTCGGCATTCCTAATAGTTTTCCAATTTGCGACTTTTTTTCTAAGTTCTTAATCTCTCCGCAACGCATTACAGGATCGTTGGTTGGGATTGCTAAGGTTTGTTTCTTTTTCTTTCTATGTTCTTGCATCTTCTTGTCTCGTCTTGCACTAGTCTCCTGATGTGATGGCGCTTTTTACGTTGAGAAAAATGTACTTTCTTGAAGTTTAATATTTTCTTTTGTTAGGATAAGATCACCCTTAATCTCATCCTTCAGTTTGTAATAATAGTGTTTGAATAGTGCGTTACAATAGTTTGAATTTGAATAGTCCGTTACAATAGTTTGAATTTGAATAGTATGTTACAATAGTTTGAATTTGAATAGTCTGTTACAATAGTGTTTGTAATTATTGGCTTAATGAGTCTGTTATAATAGTTTGGATTTGAATAGTCCGTTACAATAGTTTGAATTTATTGGCTTAATGAGTCTGTTACAATAGTGTTTGTATATATTGGCTTAATGAGTCCGTTACAATAGTTTTTGTATATATTGAATTTATTTTAATCCTGTGTTGCAATCTTGTTATGTATTTCCTATGCGTATGCATTACCAAAGACATCCTCTTTTACCATCATATTTATGCATACGATGTAAAATGCAAATGCTCATTAAATAAATTATGCTAATATGTTAACACCCAGAAGTAATAGTCTCAGCAAAAAAAATGGGTTATTTTTTTTAGAACCCAAAAAACGTTGTCTGAAAGGATTTGAAAGCAAATTAACCAAATGATCATGTATGAGTCATATTTTTTGCTTACATTGGAAAAAATGTGCCTAAACAACATCAGATCAATACACATGCTAAAAACTTATAACAATATAAAGAACCCACAATGATAAATTTTAAACAACAACAACATACATTCGGGTCCACCAAAGACTTAAAGAATGAGGTGACAATAGCTTCGCTGCTTCAAACTGGATATCTTGGCTCATTATATGACTCCAAATTGTTTTTTTACGTTGACCTTAAATAACATGGATTTTTCATTAAGAACGTTAAGTTTTCATGGATAATGTTCCAAATCAGCACCCTACGTAAAAACTCCTTCAAAATAAGTATAACTCATGCGATGCACGGGAAAAAAAGAAATATGTTTGTCTGTCTCATAAAAGTTAATGCAAATCATAAAAATATATTTCTGCAATTTATTTAAATCAATACTGTTAGCTACCTAACTCCAACTTCTTGTACATACACAGTAGGAAAATTCTTGAGTTATTATGTTTAATATAAAAGCAGAACAAATTTTTAATTTAATTACAAAAAAATATTGGCACGCCAGTCCGACGGACCGACTCCACTTTGCAACCTCTAATTGTCAGCATTATATACCAGCATGTAATAAGTTTTTATATTTATCCACACGGAAATATTCTTATTTTTGCATCTAAGTTTTTATATTTTATCTCAAAGATGAACAGTCATTTATTACAATCAGATTTATAAAATAATAATAAATAATTATTTTTTGTAAGGATTTGTGTCGTTAGTATTTGAAATTTTAAAAATTTGTATTTACAAAAATTAAAATCAGAGTTAGGAATTTAATTATAAAAGAAGAAGGATGGGATTTTAATTTAATAAAAAAATGTGTTGGTGGGCCAGTGGACTGGGCGTAGTCCCGAGGAGCCCAGTTTGCCCCATCTAACTATCAGCACGCAATAGATTTTTATATTTATTGACAAAAAAGGTTCTTATAGTCACATTTACGTTTTTATATTTTATCTTAGAGATGAATTCTTTCGTTTATTACAATCAGATTTAAAAAATAATAATAAATTATTTTTTGCAAGGGTTTGCGTCGTTTGTATATGAAATTTTATAAAATTGTATTTACAAAACTTAAAATCAGATTTAGGAATTTAATTATAAAAAAACAAGGGTGAAATTTTAATTTAAATATAAAAACATGTATTAAGGTGGACTGCGCGTCATGGCTTAAACCCAATACTTTGCACAAAACCCTAGGCACATCTAACTATTTGTGTGTAATAGGTTTTTATATTTATTCACAAAAAAAGCTCTTATAATTGTGTGTGTCTAGAATTTTATATTTTATTACAATCATTTATTACAATCAGATTTATAAAATAAATATTTTTTTGCAAGGATTTGTGTCGTTATTATTTGAAATTTTATAGATTTGTATTTTCAAAAATTGAAATATAAATTAGGAATTTAGTTATAAAAGAAGAATAGTGGAATTTTAATTTAATTATTAAAACGTGTTTGCAAGGCGGGGCGTGCAGAAACTGCATTCTGTCTGGGCCAAGCCCAGTTTGCAACCTTAATTTTTTTTAATTAAAAGACAAAATGCAAAACAAAAACAAATCAGACATGTTATGTGAACTAAATTTGATTCTAAAAATGAATAATAATAATAATTTTTTATACAAAACAAATATTATCAAACGTGTTTTTTTATTTGTGATTTATTTTTTATTGAAAATTAAAAACTATTTTTACTTGAAACAGTATTCAAAGTGAGCCTCAATTTTGTTCATTTTTTAAATAGGTTTATGCATGCTGTGTTACATGCTTTAATGTTTTGGAAATGCTGTTGAGCTATTTATATGCAATGTGCTTTTATGAGATGCATGTGGTGTCCACCTATGTGCCTGAGTATGTACATACAGATGGTTGTCGTGAGGTGCAGGTAGTATCTCATGTATATAGGTTTTTCATTTCTGACACGATTTGATAAACACACATGATTTGTTGTACATCGCATGATTTTGGAACATATTGTAAAAGCCAACTTATATTACACATGTAAGTTGACAGTCTCTAAAGCCACGAGAAAGCTCATCATCGTTAGCACCAAACGATTTGACACGAATTTGAGTAGTCATGGAAACTTTTTAGCCTAGTAAATGCGTGTTATAATGAATGTTAATTAAATTAAGTTATGTTGAGACTGTTATTGGGCATTGTTGCCTTATTTGGTGAGCATGGGGCTTGTCCATGCCACATGATTGTTAGTCTTTAATTCGCTTTGTGTCTCATGTATAATGTGTGTCAATTGCTTTAATTAATATTTATATATGAGACATTAATGGTAATTGACGTTTTGACGTTTCGCATTAATGATAATTAACGTTTTGACATTTCGCATTAATGGTAATTGACGTGTGTTTACGTTTCACATTAATGGTGATTGACGTTTTAAGTTTTACACGGAGTTAACTGGTGACATGGTTCTCAGGTGTGTGTTATATATGCATATGTGACCACACGAACAATGTGTAACTTGTGCAGAGTCATGGTGCCACCAAGGAGGAACTCTAGTACGAGCGAGGATCAGTCTCCTCCTGGCTGCATTAGCTTCTGCCCATAGCCGACCAGGAGGCCACGAGGTTGGCAAATCAGGCGATGCTGGACGTAGATACAAAAAACCACGACAGAGGTTCTGTATAGATGGCCAATAAACAATCTTCCATCATCAAAGTTTTGCTGGCCAGTGTCCGCACTCTGCCAGCCTCCAAAGGTACGGAGGACACCCAAAAGTATAACCTATGCAGACTATCCCCGTATTTGCTGAGGATCGTGACGAGATCGATCGCCGGCTGAATGCTTTTCGCAAGCATAAGCCACCTTCCAATGGCAAATACAGGCTCTGGACAAGATTTGCTGCTATACCCATCCGCAGAAGCTGTTGTTCGCCACTTATATGCTGGAGGGCGAGGCTCAGAGATTGTGGACCAACCTTTTCATGATCAAGCGTGTTTGTGATGACGTGGCCCTCGAGGAGAGCTTTCCAGTACTTTCCTTAAGACTCACAGGCTTTGGCACGCTCGTTGTTTGTCGACGAACCTGCCTCGACCTTTAATGAGCTGGTCAAGTTCCTTTTCCCATCACTCACCCATTTTACGATGACTTAAACAATACCTTCACACCTTGCTGGTTCTGCTTCGAGAGACTGCGTTGGTTCAGCAGTGCCCACATGGACTTGCCGTGGATCATGTACCAAGATTGAGGTGCCACAGGGTACCGGCAGTTCCGCTACCTGGAAGAACAAAATTTTTGCAAACAAGGGCAAGGGCAAACAGTTGGCGGCTAAGCAAGCGCCAAACCAGTTTAGAAAGACTGTTACTCAGGGGAACACAGTGCTCCTGCCCCCAGTGCCCAGGATGCGGGAAGTCATCGCATGTTCTACCGGTCAGTTGATTTGCTTCCAGTGTGGCACCTCGTCTTCGTTGCAGACGGCAAAAGGGTGTCCTGTGCCATTGCAGATGGTTCCCTCAGTGCACATCGCAGTGTACACACTTGATCTTCAACACGACCCTGGTCAGAGGTACTGTTACATTGAAGATTTTATTGACTTTTTGTTGCTTATTGCTGTGGGGCTTGAGTTGCCCAATGTGCTTTCTCCACCGATGCGGGTGACCACCGCCACCGGAGAAAAATGTTTGACCTCCACTGTTCATCGCGATGTAGCGTTTCAGTGGGATGGCCGTGACTTCTCGGTAGATCTGATAGGATTGCCGATGGCCAACCTTTTATTCTGGGCATGGATTGGTTGTCCAGAAACTGTGCAATGATTGATTGTGGTGCCAAGAGCTGTGTGTCTCTGTGTGGTCAGGCAGTTCCTCAATTTCAGTCTCTGGGTGGAGGGCCTGTGGATTTGCCTTTATTAGGCGTGAGATTTGGAAATCCACTGATGAGGTGGCTCGACTCTGGACTTCACTGGCAGAGTATGTTTCCCGATTAGAGGGAGGGGTTTGCATTGAATTGCCTGGTGTGGGGCCTAAGGGATGTGTTTATGGATGGCATGTCCACAGCTTTCAGCGAAAGATTTCATTCGGCCGAGTGTGTCTCCCCGGGGAGCACCGGTCATTTTTGAAAGATCACATGCGGTTGTGCACCGACTACACAGTTGAACAAGGTGACAATCAAGAACAGAGTACCCTCTCCCACGCTTGATTTTTGCTATCAATGATGTAAGAAGATTATGGTGATGAAGAAAATGGTGTTGAGGAGGATGAAGATATTTGTGATTCGTTTCAAAGGAAGACCGTTGGATGAGGACTTGGACTTTGGATCAGATATTGTCTTCATTGACTATCTTAATTTACTCCAAGACGGAAGTGAGCACTTGAAGATCGTTTTAAGGTTGAAATTGCACAAAAAGATGAAATTTCTGCTGTTTCCTGGTGGTTTGTTATCAAAGAGAAAGAGAGACGAGAAGGAAAACAACGAAGAAGAAGCGGGTATCATGAGGTTCATCAGCTTGGTGCCCTTGGGAGAAAGAAGATTCCATTCGGCTAAAACCAAATTAAATTTTGGGCTCAGATTATTCGGGATGAAATTTTCATAGCAGTGAAATTGTGTTGTATTATATACGTACGTGTCAATCTAACCAGAGTGATTTTTTAGATGTGTATATCTTGCAGTAAACTATTAGTTCTTAAGTTGTATTCCTTTTCCAGAAAATCATATATTATTTTAGATAATTTTATTTAATGTTCACCGAAAGATATTGTTTTGGAGTGCAATTTATGATATGTTTGTAATTTTAATTTATTTTAGAAATATAATAATTTTTATTATTTTAATTTTTTAACTCTAAAATGATGTTCTTTTGATGAATATTAGTTTTTTTTATTTTACTTTTTATCAAAAAAATCGACAATTTTTGTATGAGCAATCTAACAGGACTTAAACTGCAAGATCAACATCTTTATGAAATTAGATAACTAAGATATCTTAAACGTGGAATATATAAGGAAAATATGTGTATCATTTTAAAGGATGTATAGTTGTGTCATTTTAAGTGAGAAAAAGAGATAGATAAAGGAGGAGAGAGTGGACAAAAAAAGGTGAGTTTCATTTATTTGTGAGAATGAAATAACAGAAATTATATTATTTAAAATGATAAATACTTTTTCCATTATATAATTATGGTTATCACTATCTGCTAATATATAGATTCTGCTTGGCTGCCTATGATGCACGGACACGGACATCGGACACGCACTATGATGTCAAGCATCACGGGACACGATACGACACGACACACCGACAAGTTAATTTTAAAAACTGTCATATTTGGACACGTTGGGACACGTTTTGATATTAAATAAATTTTTTAATATATATATATATAATTTAAATTTAATACATATAAGAGTCCATAATAAGTCATATAACCAATCAAATATTTAAATTTTATATCATAAATATAAAATAAATAATTTTTCGTTCTTTGTTAATTTTTAATGTCAAATATCATAACAGAAAAAAATTAATTTATAAATTATAAATTTAATATTTAGTTAACAAAAAAAAATTAAGATTTAAAAAAAAAAAAATCGTATCTGAGAGTGTCCCCCAAAGGTTGACCGCGTGTCCCCAAATATTGACCGCGTGTCGGAACGTGTCAGAGAATTGACTGCGTGTCCCCAAATGTTGACTGAGTGTCGGACGTGTGTCCGAGCGTATCCGGGTCGGACACGTGTCTGACACACAAATTTTTTTAAATCTTGCGTGTCCGTGCTTTGCTGTTGGCTCCTTTTAGTGCTTCCCCTCTTATCCATGGGTTGTTTTTTCTTTCCGGTTGTGAGTAATCCAATCAAATGAAAATTCATTATGTAATGGTTGCTGGGCAATGGTAAATTGGTAATTCAATTTGGATACCATTTTTTTTAATTCCATTTTTTATTAAATTTTTGTACCAAATAATTCAACTATTTCAAAGGCCAGTTTGTACTAGTGATCCGGATTGGGAATGTTATTTCATTTAATTTGGATTCCATTCATATTTCGTATAATACATCAAATGTGGCATTAGGAATTTTCATATCTAAGGTAATGTGATATAAAGTATGATTAATCTAGTTATAAATAGTCAATATAAAATTGTCTGATATCTTGTAAATGGTTAAATAAATTGGATAAATAATTAATAATATTATAGTTAACAATTTGTAAATAGGTAATTAATATTTTATAATTGCTTAATAATGTATGCATAACCCCCAAGGGTAGTTACTCAGTGTGGCAACTGAGCTCCCATAGAGTTTGCTTGAGTCAGGGGTTCAAACCCTGCCTCAAGCAAATTCTTTGGGGACCAGAGGAGGAAAGTGGCCTATTCTCGATTGGGGGATTAGTCTTATCCTTCCTCCGGTAGCGAAGCTCAATGCAGTCGTTGTTCCAATGAGGGGCTAGCCTACAGGGCTGTACCCCGAGGGCAAGGTGTACCCCGAGGGCAAGGTGACCGGAGGAGGTTTATGTTTTCTGTTAATGGGGATATTGTTGCCTTTGGGTTATACCAAAAAAAAATGTACTAGGAAAATAGGTTTTTCGGAAATGTTACCAAAAACTGTTTTTAGAAACAGTATTCAAACTGAGCCTCAACTTCACATTTTTAAAATAGGTAATGGAGGGAGACTGAAAATAGGTCCGAACAGTCTATTAGATCGATTGTGCATAGAATCAGGGTCAATCGGGTTATATAATTAAATTGGTAATTCAATTTGTCCCATTTTTTTAATTCCATTTTTTATTAAATTGGCTTTTTACCAGTTTGTACTATAATTTTCATTTAATTTGGATTCCATTCATATTTCGTATAATACATCAAAATTAGTGGCGTGATATAAAGTATGATTAATGGTATAAATAGTCAATATAAAATTGTCTCTTGAAATGGTTATGGATAAATAATTAATAATATTATAGTTTGTAAATAGGTAATTAATATTTTATAATTGCTTAATAATGTATGCATAACCCCCATGATGGCGGTCTAGTGGTGGCCGCAGCGATGGCGGTAGTAGTGGCGGTGATGGCAGTAGCTACAATGATGGTGGTAGTGGTAGTGGTGGTGGTGGTGGTAGTTGTGGTGGTGGTGGTAATGATGGTGGTGGTACGACAGTGGTGGCAGTGGTCGTGTCGGGATGAGGGTGGCAGTGGTGATGATGATAGCGGTGGAGAGCAATTGAGAGAGAAAAGTGTTACCAAAAACTGTTTTTAGAAACAGTATTCAAACTGAGCCTCAATTTCACATTTTTAAAATAAAAAAGTATAATTTTTTATTCCTCTATTAGATCGATTGTTCCGCATCATATAAAATTAAATTTGTCCGGTTAAAATTGTAATTTGGCTGGGAATAAAAAAATTGGTGGCGGTGGTGAAATCAATTTTATCACACGAGTTTTATATCCATTTATGTTCATGGCAGGAACATATGGTGGTAGTGGTAGTGGTGAAAAAGTGGTGATGATGATAGCGGTGGAACATGATTTCTGATCAAAGTTGTGATGCAATTGAGAGAGAAAAGTGTTTCTAATTTTGTGCCCGAGAATAAAAAAGTATAATTTTTTTATTACTTTTTTTGTTCCGCATCACAAAAATTAAACCGGTTCATCCCGGGAATAAAAAAATAAATCAATTTTATCAAACGAGTTTTATATCTATTTCTGTTCACAGGAACAGAAATAAAAAAACATGATTTCTGAAAAGTTGTGATGAACACCAGAGTAGCATATTTACTGAAAGATGAGTTGTAAAATTTCATAAACGTGGGTTGTCCTTTTACACAAGGCTTATAAAATTACCTCACGCTCCGAGCAAAAATTTGATAATCAACTAAAGATACAATTAATAAACTTAGGCCAATATTTTAGATAATATTTTAATTTATCAAATCCGGGGGGTCCAAACTGCAAGGCGCCAAAGTCACGAGCCACTTTTTTTTATTTTTTTTGTTTTTAAACAGTTCAATCAAAATGGTATTGAGTCATTAACCTCCCTCACCCACGTCACCAATCCGTGCGAGTCCCAGGTCACATCTAAACCGTTCGTTAATAATTCATCAACCGTTGAAAACGCCTCATAAGACCCCATCCCACGGATCCACGAACTGTCCTCAATAACCAAGACCACCTATAAATACACACACACACACACCATAAACAACCCATATTAGTCATCTACCGCCACATATCACATACCTTATAATTTCACTCTCATTTGGTAATATATTTTTATAAGAGGTAGGATCTTTGACACCGGTGTCAAAGATCAGAGTTGTTGATCTTTTCTGATCTAACGACTCTCAGATGAGGTGTCAAACTTTAAATTTGATATCGGTGTCAAAGATCTGCCTCTTTTTATAAACTCACATTAAGTTATCTCTATATTATGATTAATCTTGTTTAGCTTAATTTAATTTTCGTTCTAATTGGGTTTGTGTGTGTAGGTGCAGATTGTGATTGGTGAGCAAGATGTCTGGGCGTGGAAAAGGTGGTAAGGGTTTGGGGAAGGGTGGAGCAAACCGTCACCGTAAGGTGTTGCGCGATAACATTCAAGGAATCACTAAGCCAGCGATTCGTCGTTTGGCTCGTAGAGGTGGCGTGAAGCGAATCAGCGGTCTCATATACGAAGAGACACGTGGCGTGCTCAAGATCTTTTTGGAGAACGTGATTCGCGACGCTGTGACCTACACTGAGCACGCGAGGAGGAAGACCGTTATTGCTATGGATGTGGTCTATGCCCTCAAGAGACAGGGAAGGACTCTATATGGATTTGGGGTTAGGGTTTTTTGTTATTTTTACTGGTAGAGTTTAATGTGGCTGAGGAAAAGCCTTGCTAGTGGTATGTTAGGTAGGAGAAGGGGCGATGATAAATATATGAGTAAGGAGCAATGTAATGTGCTTTTGTTAGCAATTCTGTAATCTAATTACAATGTTGCAATTGTTAGAACGATTTGGTTTTCGGTTTATTACTTCATCAACTTTCTACAGCGAATTTTACATTTTAGGAGTTTTAATTCGTATATAGTGTGTTTTTATAATGTTTTGCCTTCTCTATTCATGTAGTAGAGAAATTTAGTTGCTATGGGTTTAGTATACTTCAAACCTTTTTTAGTTAAGAGTCTTTGCCTCCTAAAGCTGTGTTGATAGTGTGGGCTTTTAAGCCCAGCCCATGTTTGTTTCCTATTTATTTTTCTTTTGGTGAAAGTTTCCTGTTTATTTATGTCCTCATTGTTTGTTGTACTCGTGCGGTTGATGATTTAAGTTTGTGTTTAGTGTGGTATTTTTGCTTAGTTAAGAACAAGAAAATCTTATTAAGATATTTGAAATTAGGAAATAAAATCTTAAGGTTTATTTTTTTTGCAAAATTTCAAGATAAAACAAGGGTTAGTTTTTTTTTTTAAGTTATTTTAAACAATTTTATCTAATGTTCATTGGAATGATATTGTTTTGGGGATAGGTTGTTCTGGACACATCTAAATTTTTTTTAATTTAATCGTAAAACTTGTGAAGGCCATAGTTTTTTACTCAAGTATCCAAATCAGGTAATTCTTTTTTTGATTCCACATAACTTGACGAGATCTACGTAATGTCATCTCATTTGACATATTTTATCTCTCACAAACACAATTTAAATTTGCAAGAATAGTATTATAAGAATGATTAAATCCATAAGCCTCTGAGTTCTGGGTTTGTGATTTAATATAAATACAAAAATTAAGATTTGATTTTTGATTTAAATTAAAAATAATACTTTTTTTATATTTATTATAAAAAAAAATTGGTTTGTGATTTAAATTAAAAATAAAAATTTATTAATAAGGAAAACAAAATAAAGATTTGATTTGTGATTTAAACTCAAAAATCAATTTGAAAATTCTGTATTAATAACAGAAATAATTAAATAAATATTCTAAACCTCTAAGGAAGAAGGATTTTATTTTTGAAAAATATTCATAAGCTATAAACTTCTGGGTTATTATTCGTGGTCTGAAATTAATTATGGCAATTTATACCGATATGAAATGAAGAACTCTTACCTTCATTATTATTCTATTTATATTTAATGATTCATACAAATTATATTACTTATCACTTTTACTGATCTTTTTACTATTTTTATTGTGTTCTCTTATTTATTTTTTAATAATTTAACACACTATTTGGGAGTTTAATGAAATATAATTTTTTTTATAAATTATATTATCGTATGGTTTGGGGCATGTTATTGTCATATTAGTATTCTTTTTATTTTATATTAAACTACATTGTCTCCCGCTATTATAAATAAGGGAAATGTTATAATTACTATTTCTTTTCTTATTACTTATTACTACTAAATCTTAACCGTTAATTTTCGTCAATCTAACAATAACAATTTATTGGGTCACACTAATTAATTAATTATTAATTTATTGGGTCACAATATAACAATTACAAGATAAAGTCTCATTGTTGCAAATTCAAATTATGCTTGTGAGAGATAAAATATGTCAAATGAGGTGTTATTACGTAGATTTCGAAAAGTTATGTGGAATTAAAAAAAATTGACCTGATTCGGATACCCGAAACAAAAGTTATGGCCTTCAGAATTTTTACGATTATATTGTAAAGTTTTTTTTTGAAAAAAAAAATGTGACACGTGTCAACACCTGATGAGTGACACCTAAATTAGGCGTGATTACCTCTTGAGTGACGCCCAAATTGGGCGTGATTGGTGACACCCAAATTGGGCGTAATATTGTGCAATCACTGTGTAATTATTTTCAAAACAGCCATAAATTCAAAAAAATTATTTAAAAAACAATAAATCTAATTTTTTTGCCTATTTTTCATTAGGAACAAATCGATTTATTGTACTCCAAATATGACTTGTTAAAGCATTAAAATAGGGATACAAACTAAAGGATTTGAAGAATTTATAAATGGAAGCAATTTCGTAGTTACAATAGGATTTATAGGGAAAATAATGCAAAATATAAGTATAAATTATAAAGTAAAAATAAATGATGTAATAGGATATATATCTAGTAAAAATATTAAAATGATAAAAATGAAAGAAATATCTTCCCAAGAATTAGTCGGGCTAGAGTGGAATGTTAGTATATTTTTTGAAGATAAAGAAAATAATGATATATTAGTTACAGAAAATGGAGTATTTTATAATGATGGAAGAGGAGAAACTTATGTAAGATTTTTAGATTATAGAAAAGGAATAATTAGGGAAGACGATAAAGAAACCTAAATCAGTAATGAATTAATGTATAAAATGGAAAATTCATATGAATACTACACAAATAAACACAAACAAAAAATCAATAGTCATTAATCAGCAGATGTGGTTGTGATTTGTTTGGGAAGAAAAGGAAAGCCGCATATTTGGCGTGATTTGAGATTAAAGATTTGGGATGTATTTTGAATTATTTATTTTGTAACTTTAATTTATTTTTAGGTATTAATTATTGTTATATTTATTTTAGGGAGTTTTATTAATTTTTGGATTTTAGATTTAGAATTTCGAATTAATTTGTAATTAGTATATAAAGAGGGTGCGTATAACCCTTATTATAAGAGTTGAGTAACCCTAACTTTCTGTTTACATTGAGCTTTCGGCATTCCTAATAGTTTTCCAATTTGCGACTTTTTTTCTAAGTTCTTAATCTCTCCGCAACGCATTACAGGATCGTTGGTTGGGATTGCTAAGGTTTGTTTCTTTTTCTTTCTATGTTCTTGCATCTTCTTGTCTCGTCTTGCACTAGTCTCCTGATGTGATGGCGCTTTTTACGTTGAGAAAAATGTACTTTCTTGAAGTTTAATATTTTCTTTTGTTAGGATAAGATCACCCTTAATCTCATCCTTCAGTTTGTAATAATAGTGTTTGAATAGTGCGTTACAATAGTTTGAATTTGAATAGTCCGTTACAATAGTTTGAATTTGAATAGTATGTTACAATAGTTTGAATTTGAATAGTCTGTTACAATAGTGTTTGTAATTATTGGCTTAATGAGTCTGTTATAATAGTTTGGATTTGAATAGTCCGTTACAATAGTTTGAATTTATTGGCTTAATGAGTCTGTTACAATAGTGTTTGTATATATTGGCTTAATGAGTCCGTTACAATAGTTTTTGTATATATTGAATTTATTTTAATCCTGTGTTGCAATCTTGTTATGTATTTCCTATGCGTATGCATTACCAAAGACATCCTCTTTTACCATCATATTTATGCATACGATGTAAAATGCAAATGCTCATTAAATAAATTATGCTAATATGTTAACACCCAGAAGTAATAGTCTCAGCAAAAAAAATGGGTTATTTTTTTTAGAACCCAAAAAACGTTGTCTGAAAGGATTTGAAAGCAAATTAACCAAATGATCATGTATGAGTCATATTTTTTGCTTACATTGGAAAAAATGTGCCTAAACAACATCAGATCAATACACATGCTAAAAACTTATAACAATATAAAGAACCCACAATGATAAATTTTAAACAACAACAACATACATTCGGGTCCACCAAAGACTTAAAGAATGAGGTGACAATAGCTTCGCTGCTTCAAACTGGATATCTTGGCTCATTATATGACTCCAAATTGTTTTTTTACGTTGACCTTAAATAACATGGATTTTTCATTAAGAAC